>LJPJ01001862.1:130377-321426 GCA_001430935.1 Amauroascus verrucosus
CGGGGGCCCATGCCCTTGCTTCATACTAACGTAGGGTAGCGTCATTTTCTACACAGTATACATACATCCGTAACTACATTATGTAGTTCGGTTTTCTTGAGAACCAAACAGACAGGGTTACCCAAAGTGCGCCACCCATGGGCCCCACAGCAATCTCAACGTCATCAAAACGGCGTCAAGTGGAGATTGTGCCTTCTGCGATGACGAACCAAAAGAGAACATAGCTTTTCTTTTCTCTTGAAGCCCGAATGCTGGCTGGACAACGAGTAACTCAATTCGGCAGAATATTACCCCCTTCCACATCAATACTAATGTATGTTTCAGTCTGCCGCGTGTGGAGCTTCTTTTCTTTGTTCTCTTCCTTCCTTTCTTTTTTTTTTCTTTGGTTGCTTTTCCTAACTAGTTAATGCATTGGTTTCTGGCGCTTTTCGAGATTTGAGACAAGCGATGACATCAACATGCAGGCGCAATCTTGCAAAGATTGGGTAATGGCAAAGTACTCGTACATCCATCAATGTACATACTGCAAAGGACAATTAATATGACAGGGTGGAAGCTTAACTTCGAAAGCAATTGACACACAGACAAACCCCTCCCGCGGAAAACAACTAGATCAAAAATCCAATCATACAGGCCTTTCAAATCATCATCTATCCCCATCTTTTCCCTTTCTCTCTCTCTCTTTTTTGCTCTCCCCAAGACATGGATCTGAAAAAAAAAAAGGGGGGGAATTTAAAGCCCAGTCCCCTGGCCTCCTGCAGACAAAACGCATCCCTTCTCCACCGTGGTTCTGGCATCCCAATTCGCACAGCTTCACTGCATCCATGCAGGAATCTCGAGAAATTGAATTTCAGTCTAGGAAGAGTGGAGACTTTGGGGTGGGTTGAGAATGACATCATAGCGGCTTCCCCCCATCCCACATTAAACTAAGAAACCTCCCCGGCATTCGCGAATCTGATGGAATTTACGACGTTGAAGGGGGAGAAGGAAACGGGACAAAGGGACAAAAGAGAGAGAGAGAGAGAGATTAAAAGATGGGAGGACCCATGAAGCTCGTAGGGATCAAATGGAAAGAATTGATTTGCTTTGAGGGGCGGTCTGTTTTGATTAGATCCTATACTTACTTAGGTGCTTCCTTTGAGAGCCGGGTCGTAGTGGACGGGTTCAAGCGGGATCGACATGCAGAGATGAAACTTTTTCAAAATATACCTTAGCCAGTCAACTACTAGTTTAGCTATGTGAGCAATTATGCGTGATGCAAGAAAGGACGAGACGAGAGAAGGCAAAGGTAAAAAAAGAAAGAAAAAGGGAAAAGAAAAATGGTCACAACTGGTTTCAGGGGCTCAAATCGGACAAGTTTTCACATGCTGAAGGAAAACAAGTGAATCAAGCCACACAACTGTATTCAAATCCCAGAGCTCAACAGATTTCTCCACAAATATGACTTGGACATTCCGGAGGAAAGCTCCACGGAGAGCTATGGAAGATGTTACACAGTTGTTCAGTACAAATACCGCGTAGTACGTGCCATGGCGCCTTTCTCACCCTGCACTACAAAAGCCCACAGTTCCCAGCAAATCCTTCCATAGGCCTTCTCGAAGCAGTGCAAGGGAGCCTCGTTTTGAGTTTCTTCCGCCCACATCAGCATAGCGGCAAGGCGATGATCGGGAGCATAGATGTCTTTGATTCGTCGCCCTGGCTTTCTTCTCTCCAAGTTTTGATATCTGGGGAAGTACATTAATTACATCCTTTTTAAGTTGATATTCAATAAACAATAGTAAACAACTACAAGGTTTTCCGTCCCTCTCAAGTTAGGTAGGGTAAACAATTTCATACTCGTGGATACTATTCATCCACACAAAAAAATGCCTTGGATGCATGCCGTTTCAAGTAGATTGTCTGTCTGTTCCTCCTAGTCCACCCCAAGCTCAAGAAGGAAGGTGACTTGGGCTACATACATATATACACTTCCCTCGAATCTTTACACGAGTCATACACGCACCGATCATAGAAGGTTTGCAAACCTGCTTGAAGCAAGTATGTATGTATGTACTTCTGCCATCGGCGTTGTATCTCGCGGGGCCCCTGGCTAGTGGCTCGCAAAGCGCATATGTACGGGTTTCACGGGACTGGGGTGTTGGTTGGGAGATTTTTGTGTTGGGGAAAGGGACATGACTTGACTGTAGCATTAATGGATGTACTCCGTATGGGATGGATATACAAACATACATACACAAGCTTGAAGGCCGGTGCAACAATGAGCACCACCAACGTCATTGATGGAGTTCGGCATGCACTCTCGAAATTGTTCCACACCCCCCCCCCCCCCCTCTTCCCCCAACAAAAGCCAGAAAAAAGCAAACACAAGAATGGATAAGAAAGGAAAAAAGAAAAAAGAAAAGAAATTTAATTTTGTCTTCTCGGCCACCCGCAGAATAGTGAAATCAGGATGATGGAACAACTATCTTCTAGCTATGTTTGTTGACGCGCAGACTGGAAAAAAGAAGGGTTGGATGTGCGCTGGCTTTTTTCCCCCTTCAACCGTGAGCCTTTCCTCTTAACTAGCAAAAGCTATTAGCTAGTTAACTAGCGTTAGGGATTGTGAAATTTAACTAGATACAGGCTAGGACGCCCAATAAACACACAGTGCAGAAGTTACGGCGGTGAGATACCGCTGTTTGGAGAAAAGCACGTCTAGGAACGTGGTGGAAATTAAATGTCTAGACGTGGTTAACTAACTAGTTACCCTGTACCAACGGAGATTTTAACCAGTCCAGCAACAATTACAATCGATAAGATCACACTACTCGTCAACGGCGAATTTGCAAACTAGCAGGAAAGAATCCATGTCATGTACAGTACATACATACATACATGCTACATACATAGCAGGAGCATATATCCCTACATGCATGAATGTATACCCAATATCACTATAGGTGGCCCTCGCAATTTTATCTTCCTCACTGATCGAATATCATCCCAACGGGTAAATTGATCGACAAAATATCCATTCCGTCACCATCACCTCCATCAAATCTATCCAGAAAGGCGGGAGAAGGAAAAAAAAAAAAAAGGCTGAAACTATCACTGACGGCACCATCAGATGACCATGAATCATCGCTGTTGGTCATGCTTTACCAGCCAGATCAGATCCTACCAAAGTTGTCGAGGATAAGCTCTCTATGGGTATCACCTCGAGAGGGCTAACTTTTGAATGGGATGGGGGACGCGTCAGAGTCTCGAAGGATCGGCGAGAAGCTTGCAGAATTACGGCAAAAATGTGGTGTGTTAATATAGCCAGGTCTACTCCGTATATACAACCACACCCCAAACCACATTATCGCACAGAAGTACAAAGTAAAAAAAGATGCACAATGAGTAACTTTTGTGTGTTGAGTCAGCCTTGCAAGAGTCATTAGCAAACTGTCTTTTGTCGTCAGTGCCATTGTTGGCAACAATACATAGAATAACTAAATGATGGCAGTAATGCATGGTGAGCGGTTTCCCCTGCATATCCGCGATGGAAATGACGAAACCCAGATTGAACAACACTCTGCATCGAGCTCAGGGCTTGTTGGCCTAGTTTTCAAAATTCAAATTCGCGGTGTCCCTCGTAAAGGCGATTTATTAACATTTCTGAGGCATTTACTTAGGTGATTGTTAGTAGCTTCTCATATCATAGAGGAAGCCACGCCTTTTATAGACTAGGTCTTGTCACCGTCAGGAACCTATTGCATTGTTTTGGGCAAAGTGACCGACGATTCTGATATCCAAATATAACAATCCGTGCGCAGAGTATAGTAACTTACCCAGCCATCCTTAAGTCTTTTCTTCTAGATTTGACGTCATGCATCAACAACCGCTCAATACACCGTATACCACTGTTGACACCGCATTGTATTAACAACACATCTCTAAATAGGCATTTTTCACTGCCTACACCGTTCTCTGTAGATAATGCATCTACCTGGACTCAGTAACAATCTCACCAGTAGTTCTGGCCTATGTCCATAATTAGTGTGGTAGATAGTTTGAATCTTCCCGAAATAGTTGGCTTACCGATAAGACTGTCACTCATCATTCAACTTCTAAGATTCTATAAGAATATACCAACGCGAGTTCGACATTCTCGTAACAATCGCAGTATCTCTTTCCTTGAACAAGTTGTGATGCACTCATCCATCACGCAAATCGAATGCATCGATAATAGACTTGAGGAGAGCTAGCCTGGATTCACCTAAATAAAATCGAACTAAAAGAAAGGTAGGTGTTCTTATTAAAAACTGACTTCAGCAACTATGAGTCATGCAGCCGTAAGGCTATTTTCATTTTGTGAATTTTTTTCGGGAAGTAATAGCAGCTTCTGGACCCGATACAACTGCGATTCGTAGAGGAAATGCAAAGACCTGCATGGCACAATCACAGCTTTTCGTCAACGGCTTGTGGAGTACATTAGACGTGAAGTCTAAATAACGCCGAACAATCACGTATATTTGACAGTTTGGGGTTTATATCAAACGTCTTCCAAACGGTACGCCTAGGTGGGCTAAAGGTTTGGAAAGGCATTGTCTCGCCCTCTGCCAGTGGGTGACATCTGTACGCTGTTCGAATCCATGAAGGGACTTAGCTCCCCCTTGTGTCCCTAGCTTTGACTAAACCAACAAGCCAAGGGTGTCTTCCGTCATCGAAGATCTTCCGCTCCACATTTCCTCCCGTATTGGTAGCCAATTCATTGGCTACCGCTAGCATCTCCACGATCCCCAAGACAAAGGATTTTGGCCATGATGTGGCTCAGAAAGTCGAGGCTCATTGGCCGAAGCATCAGAAACCTGGACATTGCTGGCTAGGGGAAGCTAGTATGGTATTCAAAGGCTTAGGACATGGAGATTTTTCAACTATGCTCTAGACAACCGAGTCTATCAAAAAGCATATCTTGAAGGAACACAAATATGCGGCTGGAATGTTGTCTATAAATCTTCGAAGGCCTGTGAAGGTCAAATTGTCAAGGCAACGCGTGTCCACAAGGAATCAATTGATGAAGGAAGATTGGACACAAACCAAAGGCCCAAAGGAAAAGAAAGCAAAAAGAAAAAGCAAGAAGAGAAGGAGCAATGGCATGGTCAAGATGTGCTCTATGTACCCTCCCGTACTGTAACACTACAACACACTCCCGAGCCAACTCACTCCGAACAGTCGGGCTTTGCGATACCATTAAAGAAGATGCTCTATCGCTATAACTAATAATCGCAACTCACAGCATCTCGCAATTGCGTACGCGGTAATATATCTAGTACCATAGGACGCGTATTCCTTCTCACGATTCGAATCTAATACTCCTAGGCTAAGGCTAACTGCTAGCCCACCAAGAGGTTCGATACAACCGAATGTCAGCTTTGCCATTATAAAGCGCGTTGGAAATACATGCGGTATACGCAAAAGTTGCAAATCGGCTGCGAATCGAACTTCAGGAAGAGTGTGCCAAGGTGCAGTGACCACTAAAGCAGAGAAAGTGTGGTTGAGCGTATTTGGAAGCTGTGGATAGGATAGCGAGGGTCTCGTACGTAGCTGAGGTCAACAAGTGGGCGAGTGTTGGAACTGGCAAGGGGATTGCTAAAGAGTTATTGTTAAAAGGAAGATATGAGCATGGACTTTGCTAAAAGTCTGGTGAGGAAAGCCATGCTCAACAAGCCTCAAAAGCCCAAGGACTATGGTTTCATCAATCTTTCTTATTATTATCGTATCTATTATGTTATTAGTTTAGCGCGAATGGAAGTGCGACAATGGTAGTCAAATATCACCCCACGTGGAGACCACAATTTTTCAATGATGCGAAATCGTATATCTACGTCGCCCCAATGTAATGTTTCGTTGTTTAGTCGAGTCCATTGCAACAGCCAAACAGACTCAGTATGACAGGCAGCCAAATGAAAAGTGTAGCGCAATCCCACCCAGATTCCATGCCGTAGGTTTTCGCGAGAAAAAATCGAAGAGTCGTGATTATTCGTAAATGGAAATTAGAACATCGTACGCCGGAATATCGCTGAAAAGGTATTGCTGAGTTCGTAGTTGACGGAATTCGCCTTCGGAATGTCGTTAGCGTACTCTTGAACAAATTGAGGGGATCAATTCAGGAGCTGACAATTGTAATTATCGTGTGATAATCAAAGACAAAGTGTCAATGCTGCTGTCAAAACTCCCTGAAACGCCCGCAATTTTATACCCGCGTGGTGCAATCAAAGTATGCCTGGGTAAAAATAAGTTAGCGCGGATGATTTAATCTTGTAACGCAAACTGGCAGATTCAGACGGGATAGGATGGAATTGGAATGAACGCACCCAGTCCCTGCACTCGCATTACCACAAATACCATTTATTTTGCCCATGTTCGTGATTATCCCAATCCCTTCTACCGTTTGCGCGCATCTAACGTAAAAGCCGGTTACAAGCTCACCCTTTCGGGTATCTACGTTGGTAAGATGTCAGTAAGTTCCAGAAAGAAGCTTGAAATATAATGGTATTTTTACCAAGTATATATTCCCGTATATTCGCAAATTGAGAATTTGGGTTACCAAAAAACTGAGTCGTCGCGTCTTCGTAACAGAATTCGATGCCACTAACGGACGATGGACCATGATAGACTTTAATCGAAGTAAGCAGTTTCGTTTGAATGATAGCAAAATCAAGAACGAGGTCTTCGACCGTAGCATCCGGAGATAGTACAGTACCAAGTCTATTACTCTTGTATCCTGTCCTGCCATGGGGTAGCTTGACGACTGAATTCTTGGTTTTGGGCTGAAGAATATCCTCCATGATGTGGCTGTGAAGGGAGCCAGAGTAAATCACAAGTTTCAGCTTTTTAGCTTTCTTCCTATTATCAGGAAGTCGGGCACGGATATCATCCTCTGTGATTGTGATTTGTTTCGACAACCCGTTGCTGCTATTCCCCAATTCCCCGTTCAGGTAATCAAAGTACGCGTTGCAAGTTTCGCTTCCTTCCGTATAAACTTCAATAAAAGCGATTCCAGACATAGAAGTTACCACAATCTTGCCAGCATCGACTACCCAAGCATGGAGAGAGCCGTTTGAACAAGGTGGAGGATCACTGGGATGGCGGAAGCATGAATGAAGACGGAAGCGCAGCGCGTCTAGTCGATGCCAATTAGTTTCATCCTGTGCCAAGCAGAGACGTAAGCCTTGTTCTTTGGTTCTTGTGCAGTAGGGTTCCCAACTAGTAAAGGATCTATTGAATCGCAGATAATATCGACTCATTATCCCGGTTTCCCGTTCGACACAGCCAAACAGGCGCCCAATTTCGCGAAGATGCGCGCCCATGTTTGCGCTTGCCATCTCCCAGTAAGTCCCACATTCGTTGTTTTCGTTTGCAAACAAGGTAGTGTCTGTCCGAGTGCAGTCACTAAATGCAGGAACCACTTCTTCTATGCATGAAGGGTAACTATGCAAGCCATGAGAACCGAAAATGGCTAAATTGACGTCGTCTCCTGGACATCCAACTGCTGCATGGCCAGTGACCGATTTAATCCCGTTATTCCAATGACTGTCAAGGATCAAAGCGGTTACATATGCTTTCTGGCCAGGTTTTAGCGTGAAATACTGGCTAACTGCTTCCTTCGCAATTTTAAAAAGCTCGTGCTCGCTAGGCGGGATATCGGGACGTTGCTTCATACTAAGTTGTCTTAGTTCGGCAACAGTCTTGTCGCAACGGATTACATGAATTTTAGCCTCGTTCCTCATCTGATGGGACGTTGCGTCTTTTGAACTTAGTGTTCCAGTTTGCCATTCTTCTTCGAATCGAAAAGATCGCCTGGCGAAGTTGTTTCTGAACATTTGTTCCTGAGTAAATGCCTGCCAAAGATAAGCAGCCATGCGAAACTTGCGAATGGCGATATCAAGGCTATTCTCTCCTTTCAACACTTTTTCGGATGGAGTATCATATTGGCCTTCAGAATCTTTACCGAGAAGAATCACAAGTTGTAATGGAGGGCAATTGATCATCGGCAGGTAGTTAACACTAATTGTAGATTGGTGAGTTGATGCATTGAGGACCTTATGAGAAGAGAAATCTAGTCGAACTTTGTTTGGTCCGGGAGCCAGGAGCAACAAGGCCTTGAAATGAGATCCGCGGACAGGCCAGGTTGTGGGTGGGAAATACTCGTTTAGGAGGGTAAGCGTCACTGTGCCGTCCACTGATGGACTTCGAGAATCTCCAATTTTGCCGTAGATGAGGATGATTTTATGATTAACCTAAACAAGAAGAGTAAGTTTCCCTGTTAGAAGCCAAATAGCTGCATGCTTTGTGGTGGTGCCTTATACCCATGAGTTTTCCGAAATAGATGTCACGCGGGGTGCAAACGGCGATACGGGAACCGAACCTCTCGAGGGTGGACTTGTTATGTAGGGACTACTACCCTAAAAGTCATTTGAAATGGGTTAGTTATGCCGTCTAACAATTGTGAATGGGGTAAATTCCTACTGCACCACTGCTCCGACTTGAGTTGGAGCTGATAGGAACAGGTCTCTGGGGGAGTGGTCCGAGCTGATTTGGTGGCTCTGTTTTGGGCGGGTATGGGAGATATGTGGAGGATAAGGTCGGTAGAGATGGAGGCGGAGTCGTTTGGGAGCTATTGGAAGAGCAATTATCGAGAGTCAATGACGAGGTTCCGTTCGTGGTGCGACCGTCGCCGTTGAGATCGGAGAACGAATAGTCATCTTTCGAATTTTTTGTGCTTGCTTTCTGGAAGCTAGTCCGTGAGAGGCGGCGTAGGTCCTTTAGAAATGTCTTCGGGGACATTTTTCAACAGCGAGAGTGCAATCGCAGTAGCATCTGCTAGAGTGCACCTTGAGAGTCAAGGTTCAAGGAGGGGAAAGGTGAAGAGAAACGAGAGATAGGGCCTAGAGACCTGGAGGGTCCTCGCAGCGCTGGATGAAGCAATTGGTGAAATTACGCCACAGAACTGGTTATTTTTCAAGACGCACACGAGGAAGAAAGAGCGACAAGAGCAACCTCACATGCATTCAACTCCAGCGAACGGAAGGCAGGCCGCAAGGACCAGATTGAAAAAGAAAAAAAAAAACGAAAGACAGAAAAAGAGGTTAAGAATACGAAAGACCAGTAGTGCTAGGGCATGCTAAAGTGGCAATTGGGCTGGGAGGAGGAGAAGGAAGAATGAGAAGAAGCAGGTGTCACAGCTCAGGAGTTCCAGTTGTGAATTTTGATGATGACGAAAACACGGATTATAGTTAGAAGGCCCCCCACGACGATCTCCCTGTTGAAACTGAGCATAGGACAGAGCAGGGAAGACACTGTGCAAACGGCCACATTGTTGTCTGATGTAATGCTATGAGCTGTTCTCAATTACGACTCCAGAAAAATCAAGGATATATTTGCTGAGTTGTTTACACATGGACGAGTGGAGGAAGCTTCACAGGGTCATCTGGGGAACAATTCGGGGGCGAGACCTTTGGTTTATACTAGTGAGGGAAGCTCAGCGAACCAGGGGTCACTCCAGGCAAAGGAATGGTTGCTTTTCCAGAAAACCAAGCCTCATCACCATCAGCCTTACGGGTGTGAATTTCTGCGAAAACGAGGAAGTACCTCCATCTTTTTTTATTTTTTTTCTTTGTCACTGAAATAGGAGCGACTGTCGTTCTCTTCCGTGTCTTCCGAATGATTCATTCGGAGAGATATCCAATGTTACAAAGCAAGAGTGGGGGAATTACTGCCATTACAACTAACCGAAAACTGGGAATTTCCCAACTTTTGGTGATGACACGCAAAGGGTTTTTATTTTGCCACCACAATTGGCGCTTGACGATCACTGTTTGCGTGCTAGCCATAGCCCATACAGTAACATCACCACCTTTGCATCGTCTGCTCTCGGGGCTGTACTGCGGGTGAGCCATCAGGCCGAGACGGGCATTTGTTTCAGAATTCATCTCCTGTTTATCTTCAGGTTTGCACTTGACCTGACACAACGTGGAAGTTCGAGGCCCAGGCCGGACACGCTGTGAAACCTACATGATAAAGAAAATTATCCTCCCTTTGAACCACCGCTCCATAGCTTGGATGCACAACTATTATTATATAGCTTCGTTAAACTCGAATGATGGATGTAGTAAACGATTTGCGTTGGTTTCTAAACCGATGGATCACCTTCTGCGATGCTACATTTTAGCCTCTTGGGAGAATGGGAACCTTGAGACGCCTTATTCCTTCCGAAATTGCAGTTCTACAGGCGAGAAGATGATATTGCTTCAAGCTGGCGACTGTCTCAATTGTGTGGAATTCGGAATCGCGTCCGTTTCCGAGAGTGGCTACTTCGTTCACCCCAAATGTTCCCGTTTTGAATTGAGATTCCCTTTTGCACTTTTTCTGTTTTTCCAAGACTTTTGGGTGGTGGAAGGAAGAAGGAAGTCAATAAATTCTTCAAACCTACTGGAAATTACGCATCCTGACTGGCAACATCGCTGCGTTTAAGAGATGGCAACGAAGCGAATATCTATCTAGATCAAATGGAAAGATCACCAGGGGAATATTAAGCTGTCGATGTGACTAGGAGACTCGCTTTTCCTTTGTCATGAATACTCGTCAAGCACATATGATGGAATGTGAAGATCAGAATCCTTGATAGAATGTAGAGAAGTCGCTGTGATGGACCATCAAAAGGACAAACCATACGCCAGATTTCACCCTGAAACTCAGCTAAGCTTAAGCTTAGTTTTGACATCGTCTAGTCCAAACAGTGGCTCTGAAGCAACTTATATAAAATGGCTTTGGATGTTTTCTTCCTGTAGATGGCGTTTCGAGAATTCGACCTATCACTGTATGTCATGGCCACGGAATAGCGCGGCCCCCAGCTTGTCCTTGGGTCTGAAATTAAGAAAAGGGGCGAGCCATTCAGTGCCCGACGAGCTGAAAACATGGCGTCAACGATGCCAATGACCCCTGCCAACTCACGCATCTAAGTCGCTAGTGCGGCGGTGGCTGGCGGAGCTTTGTCGCCTGTTTGGCTTGTTTGGCAGCCTGGTCCTGCAGGGTTTAGCGCTCTGTGGCCCCCCAATCACATCAGCAATTAGGCTTGCCAATGGCCATCTCACTCTCTGTTCAGCTTCCTCTCTCACTTTCCACCCTGCCAGCCTGCTAGCCGTACATACTCCTCTCTCCCCTTTCCCTTTTCCCTCTGCTTGGCCGGGATATGAAGAGAAATCAATTAATTTGCTTCTTTTAGTCCGTCGCTCTTTTCCCTTACTTGATTTTCAAATGCAATTGCTCCTTCCTACTGCCGAGACACTCTTTTTCTCCCACAGCCTTCATTTACCCAGTCCCTCTCTCTTTCGTCTCTCATTTTACTGAGCAATGATTACATTCTTTTAATTATCCTACTCACAACTTTGGTTGTTCTGCTGTGTGCTTCTGCATTCCTGGTGGTTCGAAATTTTCCTTTTTTTCTTTTTTACTGCCTTCTCTCTCACCAACATGGCAATGTCATCACCAACAACTTCTGCAAGAAAGGCAGTTCATAAACTCGACGTTGAGAAGGTGTGTTGTCACGTTACTGAAAATGGCAAGTCGAAGACGTTTTCGTTGACTCTAAAAATTTTATTAGGTCTCTCTTAACCTTCAGGATCGTTTGGGGCTTGCTAAGGTGAAGTATGAACGGATGTACGGCCTCTACACGGACCCATTGGACGGCAACGACGAGAATAATTTGGGTGGGAAACACTCCTCCTCGACCTTCTCGAATGGCTACTCTCGCTTTGAGACCCCCGCTGTTTCTACTCCCATAACCAGCCCGATCCTCACTAAAGACCTCCCACGATCCGCCCGCAGCAAGCACGCAGCTATGTTCGACCTGAGGTCCATGGAGGCAATGACAAGCGGCTGTCGAAAACGACGAAGATGCAATTCGATAACCCAGCAGTCGACCAAGCTGCCACGTATCTCCGACAATCGTATGGATGCAATTCCCCCTTCGTCGCCTACAATCGGTCGCCAGCGCCCGTCCGTGCTTGTGCATACGGCCTCATTTGTATCACAGTCCGATACTATTCCAGACGATTCCCTGCTCTCCCCAGAAAAGTTTTCCGAACACGATATAGACCCAGAACTCCCTACAAGTGCTTCAATGATTAGCTCCTCTCCTCCGCGTACGCCATCACCACGAAGGAGCCGAATGCCTATCAATGCCCGCAATAACCAAGATGGCGCTGATTTGCTGATGTATTTTGCAAACTCTCCTACTCCAGTTAATCTAGGGGACAAAAGCCGTGCACCAGATTTTCTGCCCTCCACCCCACCTGCTCAACATGCTTACTTGCCCTCTCTTCTGTCTACACCTGGTGGAGGGCTTGGAGCCAATTTCAGTACACCCGGCCAACCATTCAACTTTGCCGACTTTGTTAATGTAACTCCAAGCCCCGCTCAGCCTCAGTGGGGTAACCGCACCCCTCGCATCATCCCAAAGACCCCGATCACTACAAAGGAGGTTCGAAAGCGCCTGAATTTTGACGCGCTCCCCCCGCCGACCGCTGCCAGCCCAACTTCTGATTCTACGGAGAGGAAAGTTGGGCTGGCACTTCAACTCGGCGAACAACTACGTTTTTAACCGTCTTTACAGACATTTTACTCGTTATGAATTTCTTACGATGTATGGAGTATGGATGTATTCAACTATTCAAATATCTTGTCATTTCGGAGGAAGCTTGACTGCGACTCGATGTCGGGATAACTTATTGTCACCTTTACCAACTGTCATGTATTTTCATTTGCGTTGTTTTTGTTCTTCCAAAGTATCTGTTTATCGCGCTGTCATTGACTAGATTTCCCAGGGTAATCCAATTATCCGGGAATTCGCAGCATTGCATGGTTAAACTTGACCTTTTGTCAGAGTATACCCCCATTCTGGAGATTGCTCTTTTGAGTAACCAAAATCTCAAGCATCAAATATTATGATAGTCTTAGAAATCAAGAAAAACAAGAATTGAAGAAAGATTGTGGAAAGTGTTCCAAAATCCTTGTCTTGGTCCGTGTGATGATCCTTCCGGAACAGGTTAAGCTTTGGCTTGTTACGCGTTCCTTTTTGCGTATTTCGGCTCACAACGCGAGACGCGTGTTAATTTCGTGTTTCCACTAGCCCTCATTTGTCCTAGCTCAACAAATAAGGTTGCTAGTAGCTTGGATGACTAATATGGTGGGGCAACCCAGCGTCCTCTTTTGAACTCGGAAGTGAAGGCATCATGACAGCAAGAATTCGGATTGCAGAGATGTCAGAGTACTTGGTAAAACCTGCCGTAAAACCTGGGTGTAATACATGATGCGGAAACATGGCTTTTGGCATGCGCTTGTTTGTTGCCCTGCCCAGTTGGTATGCACCTTCAGCCTGGCCTTCCCCTGTCGCTTGGAGGCTAGCCCCGCGCCCTACGGGCATGAGCAAAGCAGGTGAGAAGCTTCTGATGACAAATAGTCAAGAAGGAGGTCGTGTTGAGGACTGATGACAAGAAGCTGGAGAGCATTTGCGTGAGCGAAGATGGATTCTCAGTGTGACTCATTGGATTCATTTTGATTTTGGTTAAATTGACCAGCTTAGCTTGCGCTCTTGTTATTCTCTTTCCCTTATTCTTAGAGACAGGAAAGTAATCTCCTTTCAATTGCTCTAACACGGCCTCCACGATGGAGGATTACACTGTCATCGGTGCTTGGATCCGGTATTCCAGTGAGTCTTACCATCAATGCTCTCTTTATATCAAGCAGGGTATTGCAGTATTCAACTCCATATCTCCAAGTTCCTGACCTACTCAAGCTGGACCGTACGCGTTACTACACTGCTAGACTACTATGAAATTCCCTACGTAGCAGCATTCGGGCCTCTTGAAGAGGTATTCATTATTTTTCTGAAAATCATTTTCCTCCTCTAGTGATTGATATGTATTGAAAATATAAGCAACGAAGCTTTCACACTCCGGTTTGGTACCCGCCCTTGGCGTACGCTCCTTGGGAGAAGATATTCAGGTCAATGATTCCCTCGCCATCCTTGAATTCCTCGCCGAATCTCATCCGGACCTACCATTGTGGCCTAAAGATCGCCGCCTCCGCTCGTTGGCTCGCAGTGCTGTGGCACGCATGCATTCTGGGTTGTGTCGTACTCTTCAGACTAACTATTGTACGAACTTTCTGGGTAGATACACGGGCAACGTGCCCATAACTAATGATGCCTTGCTGGAAGTGAAGAGGGTTCTTGCCTTGTGGGGAGAATTGAGGCAGAAAACCGTGCAGCGGCTGAGAGAATTGGATGAAAAAGATAAAGGGTTCTTGTTTGGAGAGTTTGGAATTGCGGATTCGTTCTTTTGGCCGGTTCTGTGGGTAGGTGGTAAATCATTATGTCTAGTAAAGGTCGGTAAGATTTCTGCTTCTTCGATGGGCTGACTTGGGTGTACTCATAGCGGCTCCGTTCGTACGGATTTCCTCTTGATACTGCTATACCAGAAAATTGCTTTGGGTGAAGAAAATGTGGAGCGATCCGAAAATGAAGAATATTCAATATGGCTATCATCGTCAGGGTGAACGGCTTGAGACGGCCATACTTGCTTATGACGATATCTTCAAAAATCATCCGGATGTGGATACGGTTGGTTTGCGGAGGATTGGGAATTCAATGCTTGTCCTTCCGGATAAAACGAAGGCCGGTCGAAACTGGAATTAGACGTGGCAACTAGGGTCACAAATACAGAGTAGGCATTAAATACTCCTCAATTGCATTTGATTGTGATATATATATAAACAAGTCGTGAAGCATTTCCTAGCTTAACTAAAAGAGCGAAGATGCTGCTTCTGCCAGCGTTGTTTTTCACAAAACGTTTCAAAAAGTGCAATATGTTGCATACAACAGATGTTCACGGCTGTGGACCAGCCAAGAGAAAAGCAGATCAAGTCACTTATTCGTTCACGATTCCCTCAAACACTTTGATCGTATCCCTTGCCGTATGCGTTGCACTCTGCGGGTTCGCACCCGTGACGATCCTACCATCGACTTTGCAGAAATCGTCGAATGGGTCTTCGGGAGCGACGTACTCGGCGTGGACATTCTGAGCCAATTGATCAACAGTATGGAGGTGGTCCTCCCGGATCTTATCGATAACTTTTACCATGATCTCGCCCTTTGTTGTGAATCCAGTGACGGTCTTATCCTTGATGACCGATTCGCCATTCTCGTCTTGGATTCCTGGCAACATGCACGGCCCATGACAGACAGCACCAAGGACTCCACCACGCTTGTAAATATCTTGTGCGATATTTTGGAGATGCTTCGCGTGCGGAAAATCGTACAGTGCTCCGTGCCCTCCGCACATAAATATCAGTCCGTAATCGTGTGGTGTGAGATCCTCAGCCTTGAACACTTGTTTGTTCATTTTTTCCATGAAGTGATTGTGTTCGGAATGCAATACTTTTTCATCGTCTTTGGATAGGTATTCTTGAGTGAGAGAATGCTCATCCCATCCAAAGGATCCGTTTTCGGATGCAACGTCGACTTCGAACCCTGCCGCCGTGAGTTCATTGAATGGGTGCAGGGCCTCTGAAAAGAAGAGCCCAGTTTTCTTCCCATCTGGCCAAAACGGTGGCTGCGCACTCGTTACCGCAAGCAAAGCTCTTCGAGGAAGCTGTGGCATCTTAAATCAACGTTAGATGTTTCGATATCAATTTGGCAGTAAGTTATGAGAGGTTTGAGATGTTAAGAGGCAAACATATGACGAGCACACCGTTTTATAAGGCGATGAGGGAGATAGTGTCGTCACGAAACCGGAAAAAGATCCAATGATTTCTGCATGCAATTGGCCTTGACCAGGTTCTAGAAACACATTTCATCTGCTATAGCCACATACTTCGTGGTACAGATATTGAAGGAAGAGAAGTGGTGTAATTAAGCTATGATGTAATAAACCAAGATGGTCCTTTGATCCCGGATTGGTCCTAGCCACCCTCGTTGCCAAGTTCGAAGTGCAGTATTCTAGCCGTAGTGATCCGTAGAATAGACTGACCAGCTATAATGGTGCGTTGTTTGTGTGGAAACAATAAGGAAACAACTGAAAAAGGTAAGAGGATTTGCGCAAATTCATCCCTTAATCTTCTTCCTGCGGCAAATCAGTGCCTTCGGTTTGCATGCGCGCGACCTGTTTTCTCCAGAGTTCAGCAAGAAAGCTAGAAGTACTTGCTTCTTCAACGCCTTTGTCCTCGCGAATTCTGAGAAACCTTGGAAACCGGAGACTTAGTCCACGTTCCTCGCTGACTAAACCGATAGCTGCTGTGTATGTTGGGCTAAGTGTAATGTCTGCAAAAGCGACCTCCCAAACCTCCTGGGGTTCGAACCAAACTTCAGGCTCATTCCTATATTCGACGTAACTCGGCCTCGGGATAACGTTATCGCTGTTCTCAGCATACTTCTCTTTATTTTCTTGATAGAATTTGTCAGAAAAGCCTGACATACATTTGGTGACTGCCTCCAGCAAACCCGTTTCTGGATTTCGAACGGCAAGAAGGATAGGTGACCACCATTTAGCTTTTCGTCCCTGGCCATGCCAGCCAGCAATGGGAACCAAGTCTATAGTATCAGAGGCTGTGCTGTAATCCTTCTTCACCTTGAGCCACGACTCCAGACGTTTATCGGGTTCGTAAGTAGACAACAAGGCACGTTTTCTTGAACCCTTATGTTTCCCACCAGAGATATTGGACGATGTCTCCTCGTTGGTCGAGCTTTCAACTGTTTTTGCATCGGTGTTGTCATCCAAAATTTTCACCATAATGCCTTCGCATTTCGCGTTTGTGGCGTCCTGGAAAAAATTAAAAATCATATCTGAATCAAAAGAGGTCGTGTCGATGCTTTTGACCCAAGAGAACCGATTTGGTATCTCGATAAAAAAGCTTCGCAATAGTTCGCGTCTTTCTCTGAATGGCCTTTCTAATAGGGACTCCCCATTCAAGTACATGAGATCGAAAGCAAATAGGCAGACATTGATTTTAATGTCATCTACCTCGACGTTTTTCTTTGCTCGGTTGGAAAGAGTCTGGAAGGGTAATAATTCCCCTGATGTCTGGTTCACAGCAACAATTTCTCCCTCAAGGATGAAGCTTGACACAGGGTCTCCACGGATTTTCGGAACAAGGGATACAAGGTCCGGATATTTGTCTGTCATCAATTCTAGATTGCGAGAGAAAAGCGATACTTTCCCTGACGAATCACAATGGACTTGTGCGCGCTGGCCATCATATTTGTATTCGCAACTAAATTTCCTACCCTGAAGTTTGGTAAGCATCTCTGTCAAATCTCGCGTGATGCTTCCTAACATTGGTAACAAAGGGATGTGAAGTGACAGGCCACATTTAGTAAGGACGGCCTGTGATATACCCGTTTCTAAAAGACAAGATATCAGATCAATATAACTCGGGTGACGGGCATAGCTGGCTTTGATTGTCTCCTCCGCTTTAGCGTATAAACTGGCGAGCTCATCTTTTCTAAGTTTCATAAGATCAGCATTGGAATAAACACTATAACTAGCCGATGACGGTCTTGAACAAAGAAATGCGCGAGCCAGTGCAATGAGCATGGTGGTTCTAACCGCTCCGATACGTAGGTGTTGAACTAGCGTTCGGACAATGTATCGACTTTCTTCTGCTCCTCTCGCGTCTCGAAGTAATTGTTCCACAAGTCTCTGTTTATTCTCCTGGCTACCCGTTCCTTTACTATTAGCAATTTTCATTAGCGATCCATAAACGCCTTGGATGGACAACGGCTTTGGTCGCCTTAACGTGAAGGATTGCTTCTTTTTAGCCTCAAAGGCGACATCGCCAGCGTCTCCATATTTATCATAAAGGGCTTTTAGACCCAGGTTGTCCAGGCCGTAAGCCTTCTTCAGTGCCTTTGAAATTGCAGATCCTCCTAACCCCAACTCAAGTGGGACATATGGCGGTGCGAGGGCGTTCGTTGTGAGCCAGACAGCCGGAAGAAGACTGTCGGGATCTCCCTCAATCAAGATCCTCAACAGGTTTACCAAGATATCCACAATTTTAATTCTGCTTTGGGTGCTGTTCACCAGAGAGAATGCCCGAGCTAGTATCGAGTAGAAAGCACAGCCGCCCTCCATTTTCCAAAATTCTCTTAACTGCTCAATGTAGATGAATGGTTCAAATGTCAACGGTGGATGGTCAAGCGGCAGTGACATAGAGATTGTGTCTTCTGTCGATGCTGATGTCTGGAGCGACAGAACGCCTTTGGTATCCTTGGAGGAAACGGGTGCGCCAGGCTTGGGAGGCGAACGGGCCAGCTCCGAGTCGTCACTGGACTTCGTTTTCTGAGAACGCAGCACATGGCCTCTCTCCGCTTCTATAGGTGTGCCATTTTGGTCACCAAGAGCAGTGCCTTTGTCCCATTCTGCTTGCAGCTTTCGGGCAAGTTCTTCGTCGGTTAGCAACTGATGTTCCTCCAGAGTTCTCGTTGCAGGAGGATCGACCTGGGATTGTCGTTTCCTCGGGTTTCGGAAAAAGGAGTCGATACTCCTAAAGGACTTTGGCGAATCGACGACATCTTCTCTTTTGCGCTTTTTTGCGGAACCGGACATGTCTTCATCCCCAGGGAGTTTATACGAGTTCAAGTTACCAGCGAGGCCTTTGAAGAGAGAAGTTCGCGCCAAGCCCTCAGTGTCATCAACCATCGAAAGCTCCACGTCTTACTTCCGATCGACTGCCAGGAAGCAGAGTTACAAGCGCATCTATGCCTAATAAATTAGAATGAATTGAGTTTCTAATAGCAACTCCGTTTTCTTTGAATGATTGCATTTTCACAATGTCCCGCACTACAGCCGAGCCTACAAGCAGGCTGACTATGACAGGCTACATCAACGAAAACATTCAAACTGTAGTTGACCTCCAAGGGCTAGACTCTCTCATCAAAAGCCTGCGTGAACAGCAAGAGCTTCACAAACAGCAGGTAGTCTCAATTACACGATTTATTCTTATCATTATGGGTGCTAACTCTCCATTTCTAGCTGCGTGAAGCGGAGGAGATTTTGACCAAGGCGACAGAGACGTCGAAACAACATGCAGAGACGGTTCGGAAGCAAAGCAAAGCGTTTATTGACCATCAAAGGGATATAGATAGACGGCTTGTAGAAGTGACTCAGTCAAAAAGCAGCGATGAAGCTACAAACAATTTCGAAGCTAGCATGGAAAAGCTCTGGAGGCTAGAAACGGCAAAAGGATATATGGAGCTTCTAAGCAATGGAACTGCAATTTGGTTCGTTCTTCCTGCTTTCTACAGCAACTCAGATGCTTATTGTGTCGTAGTAACCATGCGTTATCGATGATACAATCGGCTCCGAGTGACGCCTTGAGCTCATATAAAGAATTAAGAACCATGGCTTCCAGACTGAAATCCGCACAAATGGAGGCTGAAGGCGCCGCTCCCCATCTTGTAGACTACACTACGAAACTAGCAGAAAGCCTAAGAGGCAAGCTTCAAAATGCATATTCTAGCCGGCTACGCACAGTCTTGGAGAAGATGAAATGGCCTTCGAAGGAGCTTCAAACGGAAAATACTTTAATGGACGAATGGGCAAAATGGGTTGAACTGTTGCTTATCTTACAAGAACCGTGAGTTTTGTGGCTCAAACGGTCGGAAAATAGACCCCTAATGAAGTACAGGGAGGTCGTCTCTCAACTTGAGCTACTTCAAAGTGAAACGCAGTACATGGAGACTCCTGTACTGCTCCCGTTAGAAGAGATGCTATCTCCTCTGAACCTCCGGTTCAAATATCATTTTAGCGGTGATAAACCAACAAATAGATTGGACAAGGTGCGTTGGCCGTTCTCTTTGTGGTAGCCAGGCGCTTTTCCCCGCTGACAGCAATCACCCAGCCCGAATATTTTCTGGCCCATATCATTGACTTGATCAACACTTATAGCGAATTTTTCATGAAATTCCTTCAACCACTCCTAAATAAACGATCCAGCTGTGACTCACGACTCCTACCGCTTTATTCCAATGCTATTTTCTCTTACATAACCGCTCTGTTGCCAATGGCACGTCAAAAAGTCGAAGCAATCCTCCCCCAAATTGCCAACCATCCGCAATTATTAAGTCATTTTGTTCATGAATTGATGCAATTTGACAACGGTATCCGAGAAACATGGGGCTATTCGCCGGCCTTCAATGGTGATCGCATCTGGAAAGGGCTGACCTGGGAAGTACTTGTGAAGCAAGGTTGGTTCACTCAGTGGCTCCAAGTTGAAAAAGATTTCGCGCTCTCCCGTTACCAGGATATTATTGATGCCACGGATAGTGGCGAGATCGACTACGACGGAGTTGACGGCGCAGCCACAAAGCCAACCAAGGCAGCTATACGAGTTAATGATCTTCTTGAGACTATCACAGATAGATATCGTCCCCTATCTTCCTTTAGCCAAAAACTTCGTTTTCTTATTGACATTCAAATTACAATATTTGACCTCTTCCATGAGAGGTTGCATTCTGGACTTGAAGCCTATCTCGCAATGACCTCGACAATCGGACGCACGGTTCAAGGTTCTTCGACAAGCCAGTTAAATCTCGAAGGTATTGCAGGCCTCGAAAGGCTCTGTAGGATATTCGGAAGTGCGGAATACTTGGAGAAGAAGATGCAAGATTGGGGGGATGATGTATTTTTTCTAGAGCTCTGGTATGAGCTACAGGATCGCGTTAGCCAAAATGCTCGAAATGGTAGACCTGTTGCACACTCCATGTCTGTTTCAGAGGTTGCTGCGCGTACGTCATCAGCAGTTACGGATGGCAGCGCCGGAGGCAGCATAGGAGGAGTTGAAGGTGCATTATTCGATGAAACGTCGTCAGCGTACCGTCGCATTAGAATACGGTCCGAGTCGATTATCGTCTCAGCTTTGACAGCCAGCATGCAGACATCACTAAAACTATACTCTCGTTCTTCCTCTTGGGCGTCACTAGCACCCGCTTTTGACACTAGCGAGACTACAATGGCACCCTCTGCGGATTTAGCTACATTTACTAGAAGCCTTTCTGCTGAACTCAAATTCTTATCAAGGGCACTTGCGCCAGCACCTCTAAGACGTATCTCGAGACAACTTGTGCTGTCAGTTCAAACTTATCTCTGGGATAATATCCTGATGCGAAATACATTTTCGGCTTTTGGGGCGCAGCAATTTTTGGTCGATTTTGAACATATAGGCACAATTGTTGACGTATGTCTCGGGGTCCCAGCGGGCAAAACCGAGGCTAGCAAAGTTGCCCAAAGGCTAGCAGAAGCCCTGATACTCCTGGGATTGAAAATCAAGCCTGACGATAGTGTGCATCAATCAGCAGAAGGCGATAGTGAAAATTTCAATGACGTCCGTCTAAACCTAAGCCTTTGGGAGGTGGAGAAGAGACTTTTCGCGAATAACGAAAGCGCTCGTGAAGTGCTAAAAGAATTGGGGTTAGAGACGTTAACTGAAGTGCAAGCTAGGGCAACATTGGAGAGGCGAATTGAACTCCGTAGTTAATGTTCGCTTGGCTCTATACCGAAAGCCAATGAAAGATGTATGGATAACAAACTCGAGGACAGTAATTTATTATTCTGTTTGTTATCAAGGTATACCCGGTGGTGCAGTTGGCTGTACATACACTTTTCCCGCGATAGACCTATATAAATTTTTTCCGATACCCACTCCCAAACGAACCGAAATCGCAACCTGAGATCCTTAGTCTCTAAATGTGTGCTACATCAATGGATAACCGGTCCATGCCCCCTTTCTGCGGGGTTTTTGGGACGGAATCCGGGAGCAACCTCTCGAACTTCAGTGGGTCTTGGTATGTTTAATTCTGAACCCAAATGCTGTTTTATAGTGGCAGATCCGAGTCTCACAATAGTATTGACGAGGGCTTCTACTGTTTCCATTTTCGTAAGAGAGTTGACGACACAGCGGAAAAACTTCCCATCCCTAGCAAATGTATCGCCTTCACTTGGTGGCGCGTAATCTACCATAAACCCTTGGAAAGCGAGTCCTTGAACAATTTCTTCAGTTATCTTTCCATTACGGTCGGCTCTCTCCTCATCGCTAAGCGGCTTGCCATCAATCTCTCGTCCTGGGGGATATGCCATACGTCCAAGAGGAGCATAGTAGAAGCAAACCTGGAGACATGGAGGAGGGTTCTCAGTGAGCAGAATAAGATGAGGGTTTTTACCAACGATATTGGATAAGTGCACAGCAATATCACACGCAGCGTCAATTTTCTGCTCGTAGCCTTCAGATCCGTAGTACATCCAGCTAAGGAATAGTTTCAGGGCATCTGCACGGCGGCCGCATTGTAAAGTTAAATCGCCCAAGTCCCAAAACCCATTCGTATACTCCTCGTTGTGAAACAGATAACCCGCTGGAAGCGTATTCGCACGATGGAATTTGCGGAGATCAGCAGCTAGGAGGAACGAACAGGTGAGTGGAACACCCAACATTTTATGCGGGTTGAAAGTAATGCTGTCCGCCAAATGGGATCCAGTAAGTTTGCCTTTTTGCCGCGAAGAAAAGATAAATGAACCACCCCATGAAGCATCGACATGGAACCACAGGTTGTGCTTTCGGCAGATCTCTGAGATTTCCGGCAGAGGGTCAAAACTACCAACGACTGTGGTGCCCGCAGTGGCGTTGACAAAGAATGGCTTTTTCCCCTGGTTCTTTGCACTTGTGACAAGCTCGTCCAGCGCCTTGGGTATCATCTGCCCTTTCTCATCCACAGGAACCGACCAAACGGCTTTGCTGCCAAATCCAAGCATCTGCGCCGCCTTCTCAATACTATAATGTCCATGGGCGCTTGAAAATAAGACAAACTGGTCGCTCCCAATACCAGCAACTTTGGTCTCCGAGAACAGAGTGTTCCGCGCGATCACAATTGCCGTTGTGTTGGATGCCGTGCCCCCTTGCACTGCTATCCCTCCGGCATATGGGCCATTCAGACCAAAAAGCGAGGCTAGACGGGCCGCAGTGGTCTTCTCGATGATGGTTAGGGCTGGAGCCACTTGGTAAACATGCACATTTGTATTTAAGGCGGCAATAATCAACTCTGCAGCAAGTCCAGGAGCATTCGTCGAGGCATAGAGCTTGTCCAAGAAGCCCTGATGCCAAGTGTTCACAGAATTCTTTAGGATTTTGTCCAGAATTTGCAGGAGTCCATCCGCTCCTTGGCCACACGCTGGTAATTCTACCCGGAGTTCCTCCTGCAACTCGGTGGGCTTTTTCAGGTTTACTAATCCGGACGAGAAAGGAGGTATTTCGTTCGAGGCATCTTCCTCTATGATTTGCTTGGAACCTCGGTCTGCGGATTGTATGAATTGCAGAATCCGTTCCTGCACTAGATTGAGGAGCTAAGGAGACAGGTTTGTCAGCGGTGCTCTCTAATGTCAAGGAAAAAGGGGCAATTCTCCAGAAGATAATTTCACCGTTTCATCATAGCGCTTCACTCACATTTCTCACTTCGTCCGCCCGTTCCATGTCTGCTTTGCTAGGTAATGAGATTACTATTTCAACATGTGAGATTACAACAGTGAGACCGTAGATGGTAATATATGAGTAGAGGCTGCGTCAAGGAGTATTCAGGCAGCATATAGCCCGCACTTTTAGAGTTCTGGTGGATGCGAGATTTAAGCGGAATGTTACTAATGGCTTAAGGTGACATCACAACTCGGACGATAGATCCACACAACTCTGTTTTAGCTATAACGACCTGCCCTCTACGTACTGGACAAGACAACCCTGGAACCGCTGTCGACTTTGGCTGGCCAGGCTCGAGATCAACGCTCTTATTAATCAACCCAAAACGCCATAAGAAGGCATCCCAACCCAGCAAAACCAACACCAAAATACAAGGGGTTCTGTTTGATCGACTGTTGGCCCGTTTTGCCGGTACTATGCGCTCAGGAGACTCTTCGCCGGCATCATGACCAGCTTCCTTTTCTTTCCGACTTCTATTTTCTCTTTGCCCTTTGTTTTCACTGTTTCCTTTCTCCTAGCCTTTTCCTGCTCCTGGGCAACAAACCGTTCTCTTGCCAAGTCTAGTTTGGATTTGGGTTTCACGGCATGTTTGTCGCTGGAGGACTCTAGAATAGGCGCTCCTTGATCCAACCCTTTCGCCTTGGCCACCCATTCACCCCTTTTGCGCTTGTATAAGTCCATGGACCAATTCCTCCACACTACTCTTCCTAGGAACGAATCGCGCAAAACCCTTTCGTTATTTGCTAACTCCTCAGCCAGTCTCTGCTTAAGGAAAGGCAAATCGGTACCTGCCTGCCATAATGTGTCAACAACGTGAGAACCACTTGTGTCTAATGCAAGCTCGCACAAGTACCCCGTAAATTTTGGGATCATTTGCCGACGGAATTGGCTCGTTTTTTTCGAAAAAACTAGTGATTCTTGAAGAACACGCGAAGCTGTTGAGCTTTTCGCGATATCTAATAGAGTCGGTATAGGAACTTCAAGCAAACCGGATCTGACCATTTCTGTCAGTGGTCCAGGTATTTGCAACATTGCCTGGGCAAGAAGCGACCCATGAAGTTGTTGCGAAGATATGTTAGTGGGGTTGTTCGTAGGATCCTCTTTGTTAGTCCCGACTGTATCATCTAGCCTCAAAATGTTTCTGAGTCTTGCGACCGGCTCCTCGCCATAAGAGGATTTAAGCGTATTCGCCAGAGGAGCTAGATTTGCTCCTCGTACTCGCCCTCTGTCAATCAGGGTCTTGATAACATTTAATCGTGATCGCTGGACCATAGAAGGCACCTCGCGCAAAATGACTTCCATGGCGCTTTGTAGGTCTTCTTTGCTGAGCCGCTCGAGAACTCGGACTACAACATACGATGCTATCTCGTTCCGAGATAGCGAGCCAATGCGATCACGGATAAGATCTTTGTATAATGTTTTGAAGAGTTTGCCCGGGACATGTTGAAACAATGTTTCCAACAAACGCGAACCAACAGGATCATAGAATAGTCCATTGATAAATGTCGCGCTTTCTGTGTTTTCGAGAGAATCGTCTGGAATAAGTCGCCGCACAACAGAATTGGGAACTTTAGCTCTGTCCTTCCCAAGATGGGTCAACTCAACTGCTACAAGCACTTGGAGCACTGGTGACCCAACGGGATGGGTGGCCAAGGCACGTATATAAGTGGCGTCCAAGCCGGCAACCAAATCATTTACCATCTTCTCCAGCGCTTCTTTAAATACTGGTGGAACACTGCGCTTTTCTGCGGAAAATTGGCCCGGCTGGGGATCGTTTTTTAGCGAATCTACGTTCTCCTTTTTCCGACTGGAAATCACCGTGGTTTTAGAGTTGTCTAGCGGCTCGCCCGCTAATATCAAAAGTAGCACTCTAATAGTATGAGATGCGAACGACTCGGTCAAAAGGTAGCCCCAATTGCCTTCGAGTTCCGAAATCGCATTTAACACAAGGTCCGCTATTGGTAGACTAGAGGTAGATTCCTCGCCGTCCCCCTTATCCATTTCATCTGATTCCGTTTTCCTTCGAGGTTTCATCTCGTACGCAACAATGGGCGCCGCGCGCAGGAACAGGCGTTCGCAACAATGACTGGCGAACCGGTGTTGGACAAGATGCAAAAAATGCCCGTTAAATTTTCCAAAGAGATGCTTCAACTGGCTCGCATTTGACATAGAGATCAGCTTCTCCATAAGCCTCGAGCATGACTGGCTACATGCGACTTTTAGCTCTTTTCCGTTCGCTTCTTGCAACACGCTGTCAATGAAGAGCTGACGATCTTCATCGCTATCGAATTGGTTCAGTTCCAAGGTTTGGTTGGCACGAGAAAAGTATTCTTGTTCATCCGTATCTAGGAGTCCGTAGAATGGCGTGTCGTCTACCAAGGCGGCTTCGTTCTGGAAAGGAATATACTCGTCTCCGTCTTTGAACGCATTTTCTTGCTGTATTGGCTGTCCATCGCTCTGGTTGCTCTGCACCTTTTGTCGTTTCGGAATATCACTCGTAGCTCCTTCGTGCTCCCGCTTCCGTTTGTGTCCGTCTTTATCCCTCTTAGCTTCTGCCCGACGGCCTCGCTTTTGCTTTTCTCTCGGCATGATGAGCACGCAGTAACGCTTCTCTTTACTATTGCGAGGACCTCTTCTAGAATATTGGAAAAATTCTGCTTAATAATCATGATTTCGCCGGTATCTTCACGTGATAACTACACGACCTCAATACAAAAGTCTAATGGCAGGGGCAGCACGCCAAATTTCACCCATACCTCTTCGACTGAGTAGTTGATACAATCTAATGTCCTGGTGTCTGGAAGAATATAAGCAATAACTCTTAAATTCTCTACGCTGGATGAATACAGATTCATGTCTATGTCTGGACAAGAATGTCAGCTTCTTTAAAGGCCTGCAAGTGAGCATAACATGCCCACTGCAATTAGTTAAGTCAAAGAAGTAAGGAACTTTTCTCTTCGGATGGAATGAAGGACGCAGGCCATAGTGTGAAGGCTCATGCAACCCAAACACATCCGTTCACGGGAAAGAAATAGATCATGCTAGGAGCTTAATCGCCTTAATATACACGCACTGCATTTAGGTGTATAAATTATCCGCTAAACGGCAATAGAAATTGGAGTGACACAATCGGAGAACCATGCTTCGTCTTACTATGTAGGTTAAGCTAATTTTTCGGCTTGCCTCGAAATTGATCTTTTAGTTCGTCTCGGAAAAGCTGGAAAAAGTGCTTGGCGCCAGGTTCTTTGTAGAGGAAAAGACAACCGTTAACACTGCCCTAAGTGTGACAAAGGGGTTTACTCACTATCAGTCTTTGTTCCACCCATTTCCTCCAAAGGCTTTCCATGTCGAAGCTCATGGATGCCTTTATGGACCCGACGTACAGCCTTGTGAAAGGCCGGGCTGGCTAAAAGCTGCCGAGGGTGAGTAAGGGACACTTTAACGTATAGGCGGCCGGGGATCGCATACCCTACCAGTAAGCCAAACCTGTACAGCAAGTCAGAGCTCTGCTGCGAACAGTACATGGAGGTATGCATATGAGGCATGACATACTTCAAAGAATCGAAGCCACATATTCGGCAATTAAACATCACATCTTTTGCTAGTAACTGAAGCAAGCCTTCTTGCAGCTTGTTTGTTTCAAATTGCAGTGTGAATAGCGAGTGAGTTGATAGGAGACAGTAAAACAATATTTCGATGAACCTCCTCAAGTTGTGGGAGAAAAAAAGCTGTTGCGGCAAAAGGACAGTGTGGCTGGTGAGGGTGTGGCGCATTGCGATCCATCTGGTCCCTCGTCAACCCGCGAATCTCGCTTGGTATTAATTCCTCATTGCCGCCCAACTCGAGAATGTCTGCGATCGCAATGCCGACTTGGAATTTCATTGACCTGATACGCTATTCTCTCTTGTTTCGATTTGTGCCCTTAAAAGGGTCTGGAACTGACCGTCGTCCAGTACATCGCACGGAGTAACGTTTCAGCTGTCTATATAATTATTCTTTCCCTGGAGCCTTGGGTCGAAGTGGCTCTGTGGGCAAGGGGCGAGATAGCCGCTGACAGTCCTCTTGACAGTGCCTTTTACCAAAGGGTCCAAGCCCGCATCTACGCAAAAAAATCTTTTCATTTTCAGACAAATATGGGTGTTATGCATACTTGGAACCTTCCATACAGGGTGTGAAAGCCTGTCTTCGCAAGTGAAAAATATATAAAAAATTCTTCTTGGGAAATCACCCCATTGGTTATACTCGCCTTCGCCTCATGAAGTGTGTTCTTCCTCTCCTGCGTTACCGTGTTGGTTTTCTTCATGTCTCCAGAGGTGTGGAACAAAAGTATTCATAAGCTCCTTGTAACCTTGGCTGAAATATGAATACTAGCCTCACATAATACTTAACTACCTGTTAGAGCGAGTTAAGCGCTGCTATTGCCTATGAATAGGGCTGGCTCCCCCGAGGCTTTTGACCTAGCAAGCGAAGGGCGAAAATTTGCCTGGCGTACTCGGATTTCAGTGAAGCTTACTTGACCTGATGAAGACTTTTGTTTCACACCTCCATATGTTTCCGGTTTTACACGTGCTGACTCGCTTTGGCAAGTGCTATAAATCTGGCCCCCAAATCTATGCAGGACGCCTCAGCCAGTTGCCCGGATCTGCCTTTGCTAGATACAGCAACCCCGGACACACCAACGTCAAACTTTGACTCCAACCGAGCACGAAGCAGCGCTCCATCTGAAACGTTCAGCATATCTAGTGCTAAATCGAGACTAATCACCAAGGCCAAGGGCAAAGTTCGGCACTTTATGGGGCGGAATTTTCGCAGAATTGCAATCGCCAAGATGTCGAAAGCGCAGTTCCCCCAAACCCTTGGGAAGCGGGAGCGGTCTGCAGATAGCAGGTCTTCCGTCAATGGAAGCCCTATTGCAGCGCTAGACGTAAGCAGTAGAGAAAGCAGCGTTGACCGAAGAAGTCTGCCGCATGTTCCCGCGTTTTTGACTCAATCATACTCAGGTAAGCTCTCTATCTAAGAGATTGTTCCATTTAATAACGTGTAATCTGACAACAACTTGGAATGCACATAGAGTTGCGGGCAAAGTTCGAAGAACTTGAATGGATCCAGAGAAGCAGGTTATCAGCTGGGCTTTTGGCTGACGATCCTTCGCACAAGTGGGCGTTAGAGTCGAGTCCCATCGTTATAGAGAGGAGCCGCTACGCCAACGTTCAAGCCTGGGCTAACTCTCGAATTCACTTGAGAGTTCCATTGGGAGAATGCGACTTCATTAATGCTTCTCCAATTGAGTTGAAGGATACTCAATCCCAGGAAGTCGTCCGCTATATTGCAACCCAGGTCAGTGTGGTCCTAGTTCTACTTATAATGCGTCCTTTCTATATACTAACAAAAGTCTTACAGGGGCCAAAGGAAAATCACCTCGCACATTTTTGGAATATGCTCTTTCACGAAACAGGAGAAGTGGCAGTAGTTGTAATGCTAACTCAAACTGTCGAAGGGGGCAAAGAGAAGTGTGCACAATATTTCCCCTTGAATATGGATGTTCCCACCTTTTACTTCGCTCCTATCGACTCGGACCCATTCATGGATCGCAAAGAAGAGGATACGACATCTCACCAGCCTTCTGGGTCCATTACACTTTTGGAATTCTCCTATGACAAATCTTGCTGTTCAGAGATTCGGAAACTCAAGCTAGAAATTGGTTCCAAGTCGAAAACTGTTTGGCATTTCCTCTTTGCCGGTTGGTCTGATTACGCGAAACCGGAGGGGCAGTATCGCGATGCTCTCATTGAGTTGTCTGAAATTACCGCTGAGAAGGCTGGATCTCGTGACAATCCAAGAGTCGTCCATTGTAGTGCTGGCGTTGGCAGGACTGGCACTTTTATTGCCCTAGATCACCTACTGAGAGAATTACGAAACGGACACTTATTGAATGTTGCCGATGATACTATTGACACCGTTTTCGACACCGTGAATCAACTCCGAGAGCAACGGATGATGATGGTGTATAATGGTATCCAGTATCAATTCATATACGATGTCTTAAAAGAACAAGTACGCATTCTCTGTGGAGAGAATGCCATGGTTGGTGCCTCTACCACCGAAGCAACGAATACTGCGAAGGATCAGGTAGATGCTCCTACGGAAACGAACACCAAGGGAGAACTGGAACCTATCGATAGTTAATATGACTCGAACTTGTCAATACGCTGACACCGCCTACTTTGGTTCCGAACCTTCCTCCGGATGATCTTTGTTTTGCAGTGCCCACTTTGTATTAACGTTTGAATTTTATGTTCAGGAAGGCTTTCGTGTAAAGGTTATTGGCATGCATGGTTTTGTTGTGTTGGGCAATAGCATCTTCCTTTTGAATCCTTTGATTTATTTTTATTTCTTATTTTCTATGATTTTGAGATCATAAAGATGATAAATCCAATCCATCCCCTTCAAATAAAAGCTCATGAATCTACATATGTTTTATACCTGCTGTTGATAGTTTTACTAGCCGCATAAGCCTGAATTGTATGTATGTAACTGCTCGTACATTTATTGATATTTGATTTGCTCAAAATACCGCGAGCGGATTGAAAACTGCACAATCACGTATCAAATACGACTTTAGACCAAATAGAACGAGCAATGTGAATCCAATGACCAAAATAAGTCTATAGACGACTCCAGATTCCAACCACTTTCCCAATCACATGTACCCGGGTCGAAACAAGCAACGATGCGTGGCCCGAGATGGAAAAGAAAAGCCAAGATGGATTTTAAGAATACATGATAAGTAACTCAGTAAATTCGTTCTTTCATCATATCCGTGTTGAACATTATCAATCACTTCGTAACTTCACATCATCTTTCCCTCCATCCCCACTTCCTGGGGGATGACCCTGCTCATCATCTTCATCCTCCCAATTGTCAACAGCGTTCTCGTCCCAATTGTCAACTTCTTGTTCGAGGGTTCTGGTAGTTGTAACACCGCTCTCCTGAGGACTAAGTTCGTCATGGCCGGAATTGGCCCCCAGTTCTATATCATCCTCACCAACTCCGTCATTAAGTAAATTGCCAAACCGGGATTTCCTCCTACGCTCCAACATCCGCTTATGATACCATGTGCAAAGTCCCACAGCACCTAGGCTACCGACTATGTTGGCAAGCACGTCAAAGGGGTCGAACGTTCGGCCGTTGGGGATGAGAGACTGTATAACCTCCGAACCAATTCCTAATACCAGGGTGCAAACAATGACGGTTAAATGAAGCGTTCGCCGACGGGTTGTATCTAGGATCCAGTAGAACGCTACAGAGAGAACGAAGAAGGTGACGAAGTGGAGGAATTTGTCGTTGGGTTGGAGCGAGGGTGGGATTTTGGGTTTTCCAAATTTTGAGTCATTATGAGGAGTAAGGCCGATGTAAGCAGAGAGAAGGAGAAGAACAAGGAAGGCCCCTGGTACTCAGAGAAGTTCAAACTTAGCAACGAAGAGAACGTGTAGATAGTTTGGCAAAGGGACGAGGAGCTCTTAGGCAGATTCAGGACGTACCGGCAAAGGGGTATCTTATACGCATTTTCAACTCTTGAATTAGGTCCAGATACGCCTTTTTATTCCACTTTTATTTTCGGTTCATGGGAAGTTTTAGAAAGTGTTGTTTGCGAGTTAGGTGTTCCTTTGTAGCTGGGTATCGAGGTTGTAATTAGTGATTCACGAGGAAGAAACCAGGCAGTTGTCTGTTGTGCACGCTGACTTGGCAACATAAATGGAACCTTCAATCCACGGCCAGTATCAAGCCTACTCTGTCTGTGCTGGGCATCCAAATTTGTTTATCTTGAACCTCACCTCAGGCTCACCTGAAGAAGCTTTCTGCGATTCCTTTCCCCAGATCCCGTGACTTGCTCGGTTGGTCAGAATGGTCTGTCTGGGCAACCTTATGACTTTCCACCTCCGCAAAGAATCTCCACCAAAAGAGTCTCACTCTTCGCCATCGATAACTCACCACTTCCATCGGTTTTCGCTCCGGATTTAGTTTCGGAGTAGTTATTACGGCTTGGGGTTTTACTTTATGCGATTTTTCTGCGTTCTAAGAGCCAAGATTGTTCTCCGCTGAGGTGGGCTTAACAGCTGGAGGGCAATCCCCTCGCCCGCCCAGCACCAGCGCGGCCATGTCGTTCAACCAACATTACGCCTGGCTTCCTCCGGGTCATTTACGACCCCCCGATACTCAGCATAACGCCCCATCCTCCGCCAATGGCTTGTCAAACAGTCCTTCCCGGCCCCGCACCCCCCAAATAGCTTCCCGCGCGCATGCGGAGAGCTCACAAAGCGGAAATACAGTATCAGATATCGATGCGACACCGGAAGAGGATCCTCGCGTGGCGGCCTTTAGAGAAAGCTATAAGCGCACTGAAGCGAAGATAAATTTGCTATTTAGCAACAAGAGGATATCAGGTGTCACGGTCGCCGATGCCGAACCTGGACAAGGTCTCTCGGAAGATCCTGCGCCTATCGAATCCGAAGGAGTAACAGCTCCAGTGACTTCCCGGCGTCCAGCCAGGAAATTAGATGAAGATGATTATGATGAGTACGATGACGAGGAAGACAGCGAGCCCGGCCCACAAGCTCCCCCATCACCCAGATCTAAATCTACACCTCCTTCTGCCGAGTTAAAAGTTTTACCATCCTCTCCGCCGAAGCCGTCTCGAGCTCCAAGTTTAGAAAACCAAAAAGATCAGAAAAAGGATTCGTTAGAAGACATTCGAAAAAAATTAGAGCAGGATAAAAAGGAAACAGAGGCGGCAGCTAAAAGAAGCTTCCGCACAATGTTCTACACCATGGAGAATGATCGTGATGCAATGTTAGACCAACAACGATTGGAAGAATCTGAAAGACAAGTGGAAGCTGAGATGCGCGGCCAGGGTGGTAATGATACTAATTCCAGTAACGGACAACCAGGCTACGGTTCATTAAGCAATGCCAACCTTGGAGCTTCAAGCCTGACATTGAAGAACCTTATTGCCCGAATCGATATGAAACGAAGCGAAGTTCAAGCTTCAGATGCAGAGTTGCGCAGTTTGATGAGCGAAGTGCGGAAAAACCGTAGTAAATGGGCAAGCGAAGATAAGGTTGGCCAAGAAGAGCTTTACGAGGCAGCGGAAAAGGTTTTGAGCGAACTCAAGGCCATGACTGAGCATTCCAGCGCCTTTTTAACCCGGGTAAATAAGAGAGATGCGCCGGATTATTATGCTAGTAAGATCAAACGTCCCATTTAGGTTGCTAAACGCTCTACTAATATCGTACTATAGTTATCAAGCGACCTATGGACCTCGGTAGCATGACTAAAAAGCTCAAGGCTCTTCAATACAAGTCAAAGCAAGAATTTGTAGATGATCTCAATTTGATTTGGTCCAATTGTTTAAAGTACAACACCAATCCCGATCATTTTCTCCGGAAACATGCCCTATATATGAGGAAGGAGACGGAGAAGCTCGTACCCTTGATACCGGACATCGTAATTAGAGATCGTGCGGAGGTCGAAGCGGAAGAACGCAGACTTCAACTTGCTGAGCTCGACGGCGGGGAAGAAAGTGATGACGAACCAATCATGTCATCAAGAGGGCGGAAAGCAACAGCAACAAAAGGCAAAAAGGGTGCCGCAACAGGTCGTAAAGCGCCAGCAAAAGGCACTCAGACAACCACTCCCGATATTAAGAGCCAAGTATCCGATATTCCTAGCGCAACTCAGGATTCAAGCATCGAAGGAATGGCAGGAATATTGTCAACTCCACCCCCTGGAACCTTAACGCCACTCACTTCAAACGGTCAAGGTATCGCTGCGACTGGAAGCCAAATGGATACTATGGATATGGACAATTTCGGGCTTCCGGTTCCTACGTATAACAGTGCGTTGTCTGGCCTGGGGGTCGAGCTCGAAGATCCCGAGTATAAGATTTGGAAGCAAGCTACAAAAAGGGATCGAGCCCTTGTGGCTGCTGAGAGACATCGCCTTTTCAAAGGGAACAAGCTGAATGCTGATGAACCGGCACTCCTTCGAACCAAATCCGGTATGAGACGATGGCTCAAAAACCAACGGGAGGCATCAGCTGAAGCCGATAAGCATGTTGATGCTACGTCTGAAATGAAAGCACCAGAAACGACCGGCGAAACTTTTGCCGAAGGGATTGAAGAGGAAGAAGAGCAAATGCTTCCAGACTATTATGATGTAATGTCTGCTCTTCCTGACCTTCCGAAACATTTGCACTGGAATGAGGATTCCGAAGGAAACGTGATCGAAGTCTCAGAGCAATTTTTAAGGATCCTTCCCAAGGGATTATTCACCGCACCTGTTAGCAAGTTTTCAAAGAAAATGGACGCAAATATGAAGCAGATGCAGGAAACGCGAAAAGTCTGCTCAAAGATAAGCATTGTGAAGCAAATGCAACAGCAATCGCAAGTATGTCCTTTTAAGCCCTACTAAGTTTTAGTTTATGTCTATATAGTCTAATACGCTTTCCCAGATGTATCAAAATCAATTCCAGAAGTACCAACCAGAGCCTCTTGTCGAGCAAGATGTCCTTCCTCATGTAATGAACGACGAGGGACCAGTGATAAGCCCTTGGGTTTGCAAAGCTGCCCTCCAGCGATCTGTTGCAAAAGTGCTCTATCACACGGGCTTCGAAGAATACCAGCCATCAGCTTTGGACGCCATCACAGACGTTGCCGCAGATTTCTTCTTTAAAATAGGAGCCACGCTTAAAGCGTACATGGAATCGCCGAAAGTTGCCAATCCAGGACAAACTTCAGCATCATCGTCAAAACAGCCACAATGGAAGCACGCCTACACTCAAGAACAGATGATTCTCCATACACTCCAGTCGGTTGGAACGGATGTTGAAACGCTTGAATCGTATGCCAAGGATGATTCCGAGCGCCACGGCGCAAAACTTGGTGTTATTCATGAACGCTTAAAGGCGCATCTAGCGGAATTGCTGAGACCAGCTCTCAATGACGCCGCTGGCGACGGGTCGAGTGCTTTCAATGATGGAAGTGAACAATTTATTGGCGGTGACTTTGCTGAGGATATTGACGAAGACTTCTTTGGGTTCAAGGAGCTTGGCCTAGACAAAGAGTTTGGCTTTTCGAACCTTAGCGTGCCTCTACATCTCCTCCAAAACCGGATGTACAACGCGCATCAAGCTCAAAATCTCAGGTACGTCATTTTTACTTGTTTAGTCGTATTTTGTCTACCACTTGGTGATACTAACAGTTATTCAAGCTCTTCTCAAGCGACGTCTGCTTTGTTCCCTACGCCTTCTCCCTATCCGCGAATATCGTTGCAGAATCTCCCACAACACATTGGCCTAGTTCAGAATTTTTTCTTGGCCAAGTTGCATGCCAACAACGACGAGCCATTAGTGGAAGATCTTGAATTGCCGCCAAAACAACGACCCCATGCGGCACGGCCACGCGTTCCAGCATCTGGCAAGATACCTCCACTAGCAAGTCAAGCAATAACTACCAGCCCCCAGAAACGGCCCGCACCACCCACATTGGGAATCTCTGCTATAAAATCCGGGTTCTCTGAACCGAGCAAAAAGAAAGTCAAAAAGAATCCCGGTACCGGACTTGGCGTGCCCGGCATGGAGGCGGACAGTTCAAGTGCTGCCAGCGGTAATAACCCTACAAAAGCTGAGCTAGCGTCAAGATTGAATGGGGCAAAGCAAAATGGCAACCGAGCTGAACAGAAAGGCGATACCAATGGCGTTGATGGTGTTCAACACTCTGGAGGAGCATCACAGAATACTTCGGCGGATAACGATGACAGCATCCACGTTGACGATAATAGTGGCATGAATGGGTTTTCAACGACTGCCCCAGCAATTGTGACTACTGCCAATACTTAGCAGCGTCAACGGTCGCATTTAGCGGAAGACCTTACCAACATTGTCCTTGAAATTATCACGAGTGATATGTGGAGGGGCTTCTGATTTTACCATACTTCATTTGTACTTTTTTTTGACCGTTCCGCCCGCCTCTAGCATCGAGCTACTTTTGTCACGGAGTTCCAAGTGTGTACGATTCCATTTTTGACTTGGAGTAACAATTCTCATTAGGGCAGCATCTCCTTTTTTTCTTTACAATATACCCTCATCGATGAAATAGCAACCATGCTTTGAAGATTTTTGTATCTTGCTCTCTTTCTCCAATGTGTGATTATATTGCTCTAGGCTCTGGGGCCTCTTGATTGCATTGGGGAGGTTTTGGTTTGTTTGGGTTTGGGTATAATTTCTGGTGAAGAAAGGATTATCTTGTCTGGATTTCAGGGTGTTCGTTTTCCTTTCTTTTTTATCGAACATTTCCCTTATCCATTTTCTTATTTTATTGTCAAATAACCCGAAATAATGTTTTTACCCCCGAGCATGTTCATGTTGTGTGACGGCCGATAGGTGATTGGGACCAAAGGCATTTATATGTGGATTTCTATTCCTCACATGTCTTCTCTATGTCTCTAGAATGAATAATCTGTTTGTCCCTATTCGGTGGAGATTTCTCGTTTCTGGATACTTAGTATTTTATTCTCTTTTATTATGCAGTCTTAAATTTGACAAAGCGCGAGACGTCTTCTGGTTTAGGAACCGGCGAAGGTCATTGAGTGTATGAAAGGCAGCACCAGCTGCTTAAGATCTACATGCGTCAAAGTGAAATGAAGGGGGAAACAAAGAAATTCGATGCTGACCATCAGAGTATCAGAATGATAGTGAGTAGTTAAATGTGTGGAAAGCGTCGTTCTCTCACATGAAGGGCCCATCATGGTTCTTTGCGCTTTATCTTTACTTGACATGCCTCCTGGATGAGAATATTCTACACTCAGGGCTTCAGGCTTAGACTCCAGGAAATCCGCTTGAGGACTATCAGCTCTTGAGACTAGCTTCAGCAATGAAAGATAAAGCTACAAGAGCGCGTGAATTAGAGTTCAAGGAGACTGCCTCAAAAAGGAACTTTACCAAACCTGGATATACTCAACTACTACTAGCTACATCTACCCAAACCTCCCCCCAAGTAACTCCATAAATATCAAAGCATCTACTGATACTCGACGAGTTTTTGCTATTTCACGCTGTGCACATCAAAGGTCAGGCCAAATTAATACTTACTACGCACAGCTTGCCATTGCATAGATGTCCTTGCAACCGCAATCCCACCCTCTTTGCCCAGATTGGGTGTTCTCCAACATTTCCAAAGTCCAGTAAAGCCCAGTTCGGCTTGCAGCCGTTGGTTTGAAACTAATCCTGGATAGTGTGGCAAAGGACCGTGGGTGGTTTAAAGAATATACTTCGTTTGAATCCTCTCTCGGTAACCCATATTGTTCCGGCAGTAATCCTGTTGTCGACATAGTCGAGTTGCCAACAAAGATGTCTCCGAGGTACACTGGACGGCGTTCTCACGGCACTTTGTTTTCGATATGCTCCACGTTCCTTCTACTATTATCAATATCCTTGATGGCCCGATTTTTGAGGACTACGAAGTATACCTCGGACCGGAGAGTTCCACCAAAGACAATATGGGCCGACAAGTCGCGTACTTCAATAAGGATCGTTTTTACAAGGTTCGGCTAAGCGGCCCACCGGTCGGGCTACGACTTGGTCCTAGTGCACTGGAGAAAGATGCACTATACGCACTTAGTGTCTCCTGGTCTCCAGTTGAAAGGGCAAAATGGGAAGCTTATAAAGCCAGGAATGCTGGGCACGAGGCGGCCGACTATTCGCCAGAGGAGCGAAGATGGTTGAAGGCTAGATTCGAGAGCGAATACAGATTCTTGCGCCTATACGGATTGAGCATTTACAAAGAAGAAGATCGTGCGGAGGGTGATCCTCCGGCGTTAATGGCGCACAGTGATACAGATGGTGAGGGCCTACCGCATGGGAAGCCTTACTTTTGACCAAAGTTTCGGTTTCAATGAGGTAAATACAATGCTAATTACTACTGTACAGAGAGTGATTTAGAGCAATTGGAAAGAGACTACATGGAAAGTGAACACAGCGATAACCTCACACTATGGCAACTCGATGAATTTCACGTTCTCGTATGGGTTGAAGTTCTACGACAACGATGATTGTGAGGAGGTTAAGGTTATTTTGCGGGTAATCATGTGAGCAGGACCCCGGAATTCGAGCAGACCCTAGCATCTTAGTGGGAAGAAAGATATATTGAAAGAGGAGTTGTTTATTGAAACTTGAAGTTGCACGACATTCCGCTTGCAGGAAGAGGAGAATCTACTGGATTATCAAATCTCTGAGCAGTGAGCAGGACTTTCAAGATGCTCTCTTTGTCTGCACACACATATTGTTAAGCTAATTATTGTCTTTTTCCATTCTTGTCTAGTAGCTAATATAATCTTCAGTGGTATTATTCGAAATTCCGTTTATCCTTATCAACTACCTTACTTGACTCGCTCCTCCTAAGGGCCTTCGTAATAGTGTGGTGTTATGTGGCCCCCGGGAAGCCTTAACCGCGTACATAACACCTCGATTAACTGAGAGTATCGAACATGATGAGATTATATATTCTAGTCAATATGAAACCAGTCTCTCCCTATAATTCACAGCAATGACTGCATCTTAAGAGGGTCGATGTCCGACTTTTCCCATCTTGCAATTACCATCCTAAATCGGCGATCAATCACTAGTGAGTTTAAATAATACGAGGGAAGAGATGTAACTACCCATAACAAAGCGGAAATCTATAAGGGAACAGAGTAGATAAGATTTCTACCACCGGGAGTAAGCTACCTACAAAATCCTAGCAACCAGCAGTACATACATCTGCCCACTGCCTGTGAATTCAAAGGCAAGAAAACACTACAAACGGATTATCACAAAGACCAATCCTGTCGTCTGTCCTACCCAGTTGTAGTATCCCTCCTCCAGCCAAGAGATTTATTCCCATTTTCCCTTATCTCCACTTAACGCATACCCAGTATTTTCATTGTAAGCTAATTTGTTGATCCTGACGCAATGAGAAAGTTACCCACCGGCCACTTGTCAAAGAATGCGGGAGTCTAGCTGCAGAGTTCGAGTAGTCGTAAATTAAATGAACCACATCTTGTAACCCAGTCTGTCTCCCTCGGGCATTGGAAGCAATTGAGATGCCTCGCTTGGTTTTGGTCCCTCTGGTGCTGGGCGATTTAATTTGATACCTGGGCCTGACTGGGGGCCCGAGCTTGCCGCGACATTTTCATGTGATCTTGCACGATTCGACGCAAGATGAGCATAGTATACGGCGGGAACTACAGTAAAACGTTAGTAGGTGAACCTAGAAGGAATCGAAAATCCGCCTACATAAAGATACAGAAGTAGTTGATCGCATGTATTGGTAACAGTGCTCGTAGATCATATTCTGAAGTTGATTGGGCGAGCTTCCAATTTGGTCGATAAGCACTTGGTAATGCACAGGTCGAGAAGTACCTTGAAGAGCAATATGGGACCACAAGTAGAAATCATAGCCGTGGGGATTAGTAACATCCTTTTCAACAAGAGTCCCGGGTAGTGGATTTCCATTTTTATCAGAGGCATTTCGGTCACCAGGATCCGGGAAAGCGCGTATATGATGCCTCTTCGAGCAAATCACAACAGTTACTTTTCCTTCCCACTCTTTACCCATAGAAATCTCTTTGAAAATATCTTTAATATGTCGAATCTCTCGCTGGAGAACATGCTGCTGCTGTCCTTCGGAGACTCCATCACGGAAGTAATAGAGATTCTGAGGATTACGGCCTTTCCCAATGTTCATAACCCACTCTCGGATTAAGGGTCCCAGGATGTCCCTAATATTAGCAGGACTAATAATCTCACAGCGCTCACCGTTGGTTTCGCATCCAGCGCTGTATCGACCACCAAAAGTGTCCATACACACGGTAAATGATGCCATGCTTGGTGCGTGACTCCCAGGAGAAGAATGCGAAACATCGGCGCCAATAACCATTGTAAATGGTGGTAAAGATGGATTATATTTGGAAACGGATCGTGCAGTTGTTCCTCCGAGCTTTGCATTAACTTTCATGAGGACGTTCGAAATGTATTGGCCATTGCATTTAACAACTTGTTGTCCCTGCAAAACCTGAGACGGGACCCCAAAGCGGCAATCACAAGACTTCTTGATCCGCAAGTAATGGAAACTATGTCGGTCTTGTACAACCAGGATCAGAATCTGCGGGCGTTGATTGTATTTGTTTCCAACCGCATGGAACAGATCGTAAACGGCCTTCGCCGGATCTTGTGGCAGCTCCATAATTACAGGTCTCTTGGTCTCGACAATCCCACCATGTCCTTGATAAGTACGAACAAAGTTATCACAGAACGCTTCGACTTGTGGACCACCAATGGGATTACGACCTTTAAAGTAACCCACCCCCCATGATTTCAACGGTTTGGTGTTGGGTAAGTAGAATCTCTTCCCCCGCAAATCCCAGCGACCGTTGGTCCCAGGGTTGTATTTCTGGTTTCCTCCAAAAAGGATTTCTGGGTTGGGCAGAAGACGAGCTTTAGTTTTAACCATGGAATCGCCAACCCTAAGCCCATATTCCTTAAGAACATTGTCTTCTGGGTGGCGGAGATTTTTCTTACAGCGTTCAATAGCTTGACGCCGTTCAGCTGGCCTTGATACAGCAAATTTGATCATTTGGGAAGTTTGATACTCGTTTAATTTGAATGGGTATTTTTGGGCTCGGTAAATGGCAAGGAGCTCCATGGGATAGACAACGCTACCTTTCGTCATCTTTACTACCGGAAGCTGCCAGTAGTCTAAGATGATGTTGTACTTTTCCTTGAAATAGTCATAAATGTTCATAGTTCGAGATTTGCCAGTTGCACGGTCTTTAACATCGAAAGTGTATTGCTTTGCGTTGACCAGAAGAAATTCCTTGACAATCCATTCCTTCTCAGGACACGGGCAACCGCGATAGTTGGCTCGCACTCCCAATTTGTGTAACCTACTAAGCAGTTGAAACTGTTTAGAAGGCTGATGGCCTCCGAATCCGTCTTCGATAGGCTTGGAATAGTGCATGAGCTGTTGGACGTCGCGAAGCTCCATAATGCCAATGGCTAAACCGACCAAAGAATATAGCGACCAGAAACATGAATTCGATACGTCGACATTGACTGCTAGTCGACCAGGCTAAAGACTAATTTTAACACGCAAAATGAAGTAGAGAAGAAAATAAAGAATCTTACATGAACCGCTCGAACGGCCTGATAAATTCCCTTATAGGCGAACACTCCGCCTCCAAGGTCATGCTTGGGATTGTCCTCTGAAAAAAAGGATCTTTTCACCGGGATGAAGGTCCGACTTGGGGTTTCGCGGAGGAGATGATCCAGAAAATCTTAAAACGGGTAGGGTCAGCATTAGATATGGACCAACCGAAATGACTACTACTCACTAAACGCTTCCTGAGCGTCTTCTCTCAATGGAACAGTTCCTCGCAAATATTCGTCAAGTACGGCCAAATTTATTCTCTTAGTGTGGCGTACAACCAAGCGGAAGGCATTTGATCGCTTGGAGTCAGTTCTACCAGCCTCGGCATCCAGGTCGACAAGTATATTCAAATCTTGGTTCAGTTTAGTCGTGGACCTTCGAAGTGACATTAGTATGTAGTAATTGAGACCGAACCCGAGTTAGACCGCACCATGCCAGTTTATTGCCATCAAAAATCCAGAATTTGCCTAGTTTATCTTTTCTCACTTTCGCGTTCCACACCTTGTCTAAAACAGCACGTTTTTCAGCGCCGTTTCCAATCAAAACCTGATACACATGTGAGCACAAGTTAAAGTTCAAACAGGGGTGGGATCTTACATCGTACTGATAAACCGTTTTGTTTGGGAACTGAACGATCGGATAGGAATTAATCGCAACAGTGATCTCCTTGCCAGTGCTATTATATCCTGGACGCTTGACAAGCGCGATGTTCTCAAAGTACTTGTCTGGGTCAGTTTCGTAAAAAAGGGTATTGCGCAAAAAGACTGGGGTATCGTCATTGGTGGCTTTGCTTGTAGAAGACATCTTGTTGGACATTGCAAGGTGTAGCGTGACAAAGTAGTCAAATCAAGGGCAGCGCAAATGAATTCGTTAGATAAGGGAAATATTGCTAAATATGGAGACTGCAGTCGGGCAAACGCGGGGGCAAAACAAATCAAAAATTGGGAGGTTTAAAAAAGGACCAAATACTGCATGGAAGACTTGGTCTCAAAAGAAAAGTAGGAAGAGAAGGAAGGAGAGAAGGGCCTTTTTATGCTCAGAGAAATGAGATCAGGTGAGCGCGAGCTAGTAGCCGAGAGGTGCAAGTGAATGAAAGGACAAGTGAATTAATAAAAAGGGTGGCTATAGTGAAATGCTCAGGACGGTGGAAGATTAACGCCAAGTGAAGCCAAAGTGAAAGGTAGGAAAATTATTGGAGAATAATGAAGCCGAAGAAGCAGACGTTGCTCTAAGTTCTCAAAAAGTAAAATAATCAAAGAAAAGTAGGTATGAAACTGCCAATCAAAAGACAAGGACTTGATACGAAAGGTGAGCCAAACTATGTCGAAGGAAATTATGCAGCAAACTAGGCATAGATAATCATCGACATAAAATCAAGGTATACTTACAGAATAACTGAAGGGCAGCTCCACAATGTCTCGAGCAGGGTCAACCATCTGCTTTGGCGGATTAGTAGGCCCCGGATTTATATCACTAGCTGGCCCTGGCGACTTGATACGTGGATTCATTGGAGAAGTATTCCGAGGGGAAGTCACTGCTGGGTTCATCGCTGGAACTGGTTGCCTACCCCGGGGAGGGGTGGGTGCTAGATTGGGCGGCCCGTCATATTGCGCAGTTCCTTCGCTCTGTGGACTGGAGGCCTGTTTGTTCCCAGCGCGGTTGTTATTGGCCCCGCCGTTTTGACGACGGCACTTCGCCAGACCGGTCATTGGACTGGGCAGTGTTTGAGGGACTAATATATCCCATCAGTATATTCTAACCAAGGTTGCGTCCAGGATTGTCTTGAAAAGACGTGACATTGAAACAAATTCAGGGAGAAACATAACAAAAGTAAAGCATGGTTTGACACTCGGATCGAGAAAGATTGATAGCAAACCCCTCACGATCTTTCAAACGAGGATATCTCCGAATTCTGTGCCATAGGAAACATCTTCGTGCCTCTCTTGAGAACGACACAATAACAACTCCCCCTTGCAAACAACAATTTGTGGACGGGATAGTGTTTCGTCTAGGAATGGATTGGAAATGGTAAGGATTGCACGGAGATAAGCACAACATTACTTTTTAGGGAAAGTTTGTCACATCGAGGGGACGGAAAACAAAACAATTTGGGAAGGCAAGGGTGCGAGAGCAATGCTAATCCATAAGTCCCAAACGAGCCAAATGTGGGAATGGAATTTAGCAAGCCATCGATATGCAGAGGGACAATAAGAGACTGAAGTTAAAAGGAAAAGTAATAAACAGACGCCGCAGAAGGATGTCCAAAATAAAAATGAAATACTGACCTTTCAGGCTTCGAAGGGGAATTGGAACCGCGTTGAGTACCTATACAGGAAGAATTCCAAGCAAAGCAGACTCGAACTAGAAGGCCTAACCCAAGGAAGATCAAATTAATACTCAGTCTGAGAAGATAGAAAAGAGCAGGTAATGAAGAAGGATGGGAGAGAGAAGAGAAGAGAAGAGAGGAGGGGAGGGAAGAAATTGGTTTGATGGTGGGAGAGAGAAGCGAGAACATGCATGTGACACCTTTTGTCCCAGTTGGGAAGCTCCAGCTAATGCCCGCTCAACACAGTCACCTAGCAACGTGTTGGGCAGCAAGACAGGCATCTTGGAAGCGATGCTTCAGCTGTTGCTTCTGAGTTGGGAAAAAAAAGAGGCAAAGGAAAGACATATAGTGGAGACAAGGCCACTATCATTACAGGGCACAGCAACCGCTTGCATGAGCCAAAGACGGCTGGATGCTTTCCTAACCCATAATATCTACAGGCTTACTGTATTATGGTATCCTAAAATATCGCAAATGTGATTCTAGGCTCCTCAACTTAAACAAAAGCAGGTTGTAGTGGACGAAATCCGGCCACATATTAGCATCTCGAGGCTCTCAGTCCATGGGCATGTCCAGGCGGCAAAGAAAAGGAGGCAAGTAGGAAACGGAATATGCATGCGTGGAGAATGTGCCTGAGAAACACATCCTGAACATCACAATTTTTTCTTTGTTTCCCTAGGAGTAGTTCAATGATGATAATCATGTTTTCTCTTCCAATTATTACCTTGAGGGATGTAGTCGGCTATAACAGTTGTTGTGTCCACTGTAGTTGAATTGATTATGTCATTCAACCGATAACCTCTTGGCATTGGGACGATATTGCGCTGGAAAGATGACTTTCAAATGCTTGCTCAATTCTTTAAAAGAATTAATAATATCTTCGCTATCTTAGGGTCGCGCTCGCCATTATCCAATCTTACCAAGGCGAATAACTGTTGTGTGCTCGCCGAGTCGAAAACGGTTCTGCATTGGCGCAGGTTACTTCTGTAATTCAGCTTCTCTACCTATTATACATACAAGCAATATCCATTGCAGCGGAAGCAAAGTGCCCACCATACAATTTCCCCAACTGAAAAAGACATTATAAACGCCCGGCCCATGCAGAGACATGAATTAAGCATTAAAATCAGGCAGCTGCGGCGAGCATATTTAGCATTGAACCATGAAAAGTAGCGCATAGGAAAAGCCAAGGCTCCATAGAGAGAACAAACACGGGAAATAGAAAAAGATTTTGATTCTCAAATTCACGCATATTCACCCAGCATCTGAGGCACATAGAATTGGTCGAAAACAACATAGCACATTCGAGGTTATGGAAAAAAGAAGATTCTGTCCTTGGGATAATTTTAGTATCCACCTGTTACTAGATTAGCAATCGGATCTCAGTAAATTTTGAGGGGCATTAGACTCACTACCATACGGAGGACGCCCCGCGCCACCCTTAGTATGAACAGACCCTCGCAACTGCGATACCGAAGACGGGATATCAACTTGCCTCAGTAAATTGACCATCTTCTCCGGCATAAATCTAACGGAATCATAAACTGATGCAGGAGGGATGATGCTAAGAAGATACACAATATCCCTCGGAAGTGGCTGTGGTGGCGCTGGTGCTCGTGTTTGACCAACGTTACTGGCACCACTCCCGTTGGCCTGATGCACTCGCTTCTGCTGATCTAGTCTTCTGCCTGCAGCACCCTTGAGTGGTGACTCCGCTCGTATCAATTTTCGAGGCCGGAAGTCATCATCCAAGTCATCCATTGGGAATGCACGCTTGGGGGATGCAGTCACATACGCGGGTCTTGCAGGCGAATCTTGACGTGAAGGGACTTCCTCAAGTGGAATTCCCTGCTTTGGTCTAACTTGCGACGGTGAGACAATGAGTTGGGCTATAGTTGGGTCAAACGATGGTGCCGAATAGCGATGAGCAAACTGCTGGAGGGTAGGGTCCTCGGGAAATAGTTCTCTCATCCTCGTCTCCAAATTAATAATTTGGGTGAGATCACCGTATCGAGACTCATACTCATGAAGGAAGGAAAAAATAGGCTTCGACTTAGCAACGTTGTCGGGATTTGACGCTAATTTTCGAACAGTCGTTTCAAAAACAGCTCTTGCATCTGTGCAAACATTAGTATACATGCAAATAATACCAGCATCCCCGACAAGATTGGCACATACTAGTAACATCATTTATGTCAATCAGGTGCTTCAGATATTCCAACGCGAAATTTTCATCCTCCGGAAATAATTTTGCTCCTCGTTCGAATATCTTTGTTGCCGCTGGGTCTTTATAACAGTGATATTCAATGAGAGCGCTGGCGATGTACACGTCACTAGTAATTCGCCCACGTTTACGCGCGTCAGCAAAGATCTGTCGGGATCCAGCAATTTCACCCGGTTTGCCTTTGCCTTGAATACGACGCATTGTCCGCATAAGCGCTATCCAGGCATATGATATCGTCTTAGATAGGAGATTAACGCGTTCACCATGAAGCTTTTTTGCTGCTTCAACTTCGGAGGCTTTGGCGGCTTGTTTCGTCTTTGAGACATTACCTTCGTCGTCTTCCTCTTCTTCATCATTGCTCCGGCTAGTGTGTTGCGTGCTTTCCCCCCCAAACTTCTCTTCAATCTGAGAAATTTCCTGCGCTTCCTTGGCCTTCGCCTTCGTGATAAGGTCATAAAGAGCATTGAGCAATTTATTGTACGGCTCCCTAACCAGTGTACCGCGTTTAGTGCGATCCTGTTCTGAGGCAGTCATAATTTCAAGCTGGTCAGCGTGTTTAAATGTGAGTAAACAACTCTCAGGGTTTGCTTCTATTGCTTGTTTTAGCAAATCGTTTCCCTCGGCGTCCATGCCGTTTTGGAAGCAGAAGTCTGTTGCTTCAAACCATATTTCAGGCATGAATCTTAATGCCATAAGTGCCTGTTTGTAAACATATAGTACACGAGATTTATATGCCACCGCATCTTCCTCCTTGAGAACAAGTGGATCGGCTTTCTCCCATTTAATCCAATGTCTCCAAATTTCAGCCTGCTTCATATATTCGGTGTCACCGTCAAATCCAGGAGCCGGTGGCAATTTGGGCAACGAGATACGGACGAGGTCACGAGTGATATTCTGCAGTTCTGTGTACGAGCTTCGCGCAGTCATGTACGCTGGCGACTGTTCTTGCAAAAATTTACGACCCTAATATCGACACCAAACTTGTAAGCTGCGCGTAAAAAATATATAGAACGACGAATAAAGGCAATACCGTTAGCTTGTTCAAGCCCATTTCAAACTGGTCGTACTCTTTCCAAAGCGTATTGACAGCTTGCATGGGAACACATATGGCTCGCTGATAAGCTTTCCTGAGTAAATCCATCTTCTGTTGATCTTGCCAGCCCGATCCTCCGATATTTCCAGGCCCTGACCTGAGAAACTGAACATAATCTACCCAGACCGGGCCAGAATCCTTATCGATCCCAATGTTTTGTAATGCAAAATCGTATGCTGAGGAGATGATACGGCGTGCTTGTCCAGACGTATCTGTGGTTAAATTGTTACGACGCCGCACATAATCCAGGTAAAAAGACCACAGCTGAACGTTGGGTATGCTTAAAAGGCTTTTGTTGAAAATTTGTTCCAAACGGTACAGCTCATTGTTTTCCGACTCCATATTAGCGTACGCAACCCATTGTTCGGCCTAGAAACCGACGATTAGATTACCATGCAAATATGGAGGAAATAGCACACCACTTACTGCCCATGGAAACACTTTGAAAAACCTTTCATAAACCTGACGGGCACTGTCGAGCTTGTTCCGACTGCGGTGCTCATTTATTAGCTCTAACCATGCTTCTATGTCACCGCGCGTATCGGCTTGAATTCTATCCTCCAAGATTCCGACGCGATCATGGGGTAAGCGGCCTTTTGAAACAGGGGTTGGGATAGGAGTGGCAGCGATGGAGCTGTTAGTTGATTGAGAGACAGAAGGAACCGCAAGACCTGTCTCATCAGGCTTAGGTGCGGCATCATTCTGCACTAGAGTCCCAGTCGGAGAAGTAGTAGAAAACAAGCTATTGGAAACATCATGAGTGGCTTTGTCAAGCACAGTCTGTTGCTGCGATACATGGAATGGAGAAACAGTTTTATTTGAATTTTGAGAAAGAGAAAGCTGTTGTATATCTGCAGGAGCTGATATCGTATCCTGAACATGATCTAATGCCCCAGGTGGCTCATATTCAGCATCGCCTCCCTCTCCTTCTCTAATTTCCTCTTTCTGAACATCCCCGCTCGTTGCTCGACTGTGCACATCCACAGAAAGACCGGAAGGGAATGCTGAAACGGAGGCTCTGGATTCAGATCTGGAAGGCGATTTTGAAATGAATGTGCCACTTGAATCCTGAACTTGAGAGAAATCATGGGACACATTTCCCCGTTGCACAGAATCAGGAGCAGAAAACTCAGAAACACGAGAAGCACTTGGTACGGTAGTTTCAGGATTTGCTAAGTCTGCGGAAAACTCGTTTTGCACTGTCTTTGAAGGGTCATATTCATCTGAATCGGAATCATTGGCCTCCACGTTTTCACCAACTTCATAGTTTTCCATATTCGATGCTTGCGATCGAAAAAATGCGCGCTCAGCTTCGTCCTCAACCATTGTAGTAATACAAAGGGCCGATGCCCAAAGGTCTTTATCTGAAGACGAGAACTTGGATTATTAGGAGAGATACAGAGGGCGTGGGTTTTGAAAACTCACAGGATAGCACTTCGATAGGTAGATATGTAATTTAAGCCAGTTCAAATTAATCCGAAATAAAGAAAAAAGTCAAAGAAGGAAGAGAAAATGTTTGAAAAGAAGTAAGAAAAGAGATGTGTCTTGGTCACTTATCAAGCGCTCACCTTTTCGTTGTCTTGGTCTCTGGTTGACCAAAGCGGTTGAAAACCTGGCCGAGTCACGTGAAGGAGTTGCAATCGCGCTAAAACCAACGCGAGTCCGTTCAATGGGAACTATCACTGCACGCGTTTCCATTTAATTCATTCCTTCCCCTCCCAACTTTGCATGCGCCAACAACTATTAGCCTTAGAGTGCGAGATTTCAGCCTTTTCCATTGCCTTCAAAGGACTCGAAGTTCCAATCAGTCAAAGAAATCCTCTTCATTCATCCATGTCTGTCGTGTCGCTTCTCGGTGTGCGGGTACTAAATAACCCTGCGCCATTTACCGCTCCTTACGAGTTCGAAGTCACGTTTGAATGCCTTGAACAGCTTCAAAAAGGTGAGTTATTTGCCCATTGCCACCTTGCATCTTTCTAGAATATCAAATACTCACCATTGAATTAGACTTGGAGTGGAAGCTAACTTATGTTGGCTCTGCAACGTCGTAAGCCGCAATGGACCCTTCGTTACTCGAAATCCCTCAACGAAGACCCAGAGCTAACCCTGCAAAAGGTCGGAATTTGATCAAGAACTTGACTCCCTATTAGTCGGCCCAATCCCTATCGGCGTCAACAAATTCATATTCGAAGCAGACCCCCCAGATCTTAAACGGATTCCAACTTCTGAAATCCTTGGGGTCACGGTGATACTGCTTACATGTAGCTATGATGGCCGGGAATTTGTCCGCGTGGGATATTATGTGAACAACGAATACGACACTGAAGAACTCAATGCAGAGCCTCCTACCAAACCTATCATCGAGAGAGTGAGACGTAACGTGTTGGCAGATAAGCCTAGGGTTACGCGGTTCCATATTAAGTGGTACGCCATCATAGCCTCGCCTATTAAGGATTGCCAAGAAACAGTGTCCCAAATTTCTAACGCTCAATAGGGATTCCGGCCCTGACGCAGAATATCCCCCTGAGCAGCCTGACGTCGACACTCTGGAAGATGATGAAAGAACCTACGGTGCGGAGGAGGCTGAACTTGAAGCAGCTCTTCAGCGAGAGCTCGAAGAAATGGATGGACAAGACAACGATAAAATGGACACTGGCGAAGTTGCAGATGACGCTGACGACAACGAATCCGAAGCCGGTAGCGAAGATTTAGAAGCAGAAACTAGTGGAAGTGACGACGAAGAAGAAGAAGAAGAAGAAGAAGAAGAAGAAGGTCCGGAAGGAGAGGACGAAGACATCGAAATGGGAGACGACAGCAACCCCACACCCGAGCAACATCAGAAATCTCGTTCCGAGGTGATGGTTCACTGAAAAAGGAACTTAGCCCCAAGGCATTCTGTTCGTTCTTATTCTTGGTTCTTCATGAAGGATTTTTGGTTTTTACGAAGCGAGAAATGACTCCCATAAGCCTTACGTCTTTTATGTTGACATACCCTAACGCACATATTTCCATCTTAAAATTTGATATATAGTTACACAGTTGTCACATGGATTTAGCCTTTGATTTGCCATATGCATATGAAACTACTACATGGGAATTTCCTAATGGAGCTATTTGCGTGAAAATCGTTAACCGAGAAAACACCCAAATATTCGCCCTAAGATATCGTGACCATCCGTATCCGCTGTGATTGCTGAAATACAATCAGACAAGCTACTTATCCAATTTAAAATCCAAGCTTAGAGCCAATCACTGTGGTAATATTAGCAGAACTCTGGGCAAACGTGAGAGTGGCTTAATACTTACCACCTAGAACCGCTTTCTTCTTTTGATTTTTAATAAACTTATTAATATCATTTGCGAAGCCGCTACTATTTTCTTCAAGCCTATCCATGTTATCTCCCATAATGCCAAGCCTCTCCGTCCTTTCCTGGACCTGTCGTTGCATGAACGCCCAGTATCCCTCTTGGGATTCTTGGGTCGGTGATGAGGTCTGCCGGGAACGACCCTCGTGGTTAGCAGCTTGTCGTTCTTGTTCTTCTAAACGCATGTGCTCAAGCATCCGCTTCGATGGAGGGCGGTCAGGGCCGCCGACTAGAAGATTATTAGCGAATATTGAGGACAACAACAGTATCCTAACTTAAACACGTACTTAGAAGATCCATATCACTTGTTGACACATACTGGGTGCCAGATATCCACTGAAGGTTCGAAATAGTCGGGCGAGGCGGAGCTATTAATTCCGGGTTAAATAAAACGTCCGCGCGTCGGTCACTATAAATATTAGATTATTGATAAATACGGACGCGGAACGGAGAGGCTCACTAAGGGAGTCCAGCTCCCCAGACATGGACCATGGCCACTTCGGACGGCCCAACCCAACCAAATAGATCACCTGAGGTTGTGATACAGGCGTCGCCAAACCTCCTCACATCAAGAAATTTATCAACAGGAGCAGAAGCAATTTCTTTCAAAGCGGGGATCGAGTACGCGCGAGTTTTTCCGTCACCAAATAACCCAACCAAACTATACGCATCTCCCCTTCTAACAACCGTAGCGGAATCGCACAGGAAATCGTCCCAGGTCTTATGAGCCCCTTTCGAACTAGGAGGCTTAAACATACGACAACCTGAAGGAGTTCCGGCAATAACAACACCATTGACTTTGTATCCATTTCTCAGATGCGATACCGCTTGCTGGGTAGCTAAAGCTTGTTGGCCATTCTCAGCATCAATAGGGCAGATGGCTAGGACCCGATCATCAAGGGACGAGGCGCCGGCAAAAGATACAGAATAGCCGCTTGAAGACGGCAAGATTTTGAAAGTGGCGACACGGCCCCGGCTGGTGCCAACGAAACAAACGATACTTGAGTAGTCTACTGCTGTTAGTCCTTACGATATCCAACACGGTGAAATGAACAAGTTAGAAACCCTCACCATCCTCTTCTAAGGTTAGAACGCCAAATTCAATACACGTAGCCCACTCAGCCGGAGTCTCAATAGAACCGTGGCTTTTTCTTATGCTAGTTCTTCGGTGTAGCTTACCGAAGTCCGCAGGACTGGCTGTATGAATTATTTTGGGTCCACGTAAATCAATGAAAGCAATACTTCCTGACTGGTATCCGACGCAGATAAAGCCCACATCACTATGTTTCAAAGCAGTAACAGGGCCCCAGCGCTGATCAAGTAAGATCATAGGAAGGAATCCTTCTTTCAAACCAGGGTCGACCCTGTGAGATATGGTTGTAACTAGTCCGGGACCATCATTATTCCCAAGAGGCAAGTCTTCGCCAACGTTTTGGTTGCGATTCCATCTGAATACAACTAGTTCACCGGATTTTAGGCCGACAGAGAATTCTCCGGCTGCACCAGCTAACGACATTTGCGTTACTTCAACATTGTGATAACGGCCTACCGCTCTTGCAAGGTCAACCTGAATTACCATAGGATTTTCAATCTCATCGTCATGGCCTGTATCCCACATGCGAATGAGGCCATCTGCATGGGCCATCTGGGCAATATCACGGCTCTCAAACCGCTTCATATGGCGTTTCGCTTCGGCACCTCCAACTAGAAATTTGGGGCCCTGGGCCCGCTTTTCTCTCCAGCCCAACCATCTAGCCCGGTCAACAGACGCCAGCGCCATCTTTGTAACAAACGGATGGACAAATGAGAGCGACAAATGAAGCATATTTGTAGGTGTTATTGGGTGGCCACTTGGAAAACTCAAAGTAACCAGTTCTCCGGAAGATAGGAGAGCGATAATTGCAATTGGGTCTTGCCAGCCAGAGAAATGCGGCGAGGACCGAGGGATTAGGCAGAAGTTAACAACTTCTGCATTGGGGGGAGTGGGCAATCTCGTTTCTCGCTTTGGAGATGAGAAATGATTAGAGAGGATTTGCCATGATGATGTCTGGTAATTTGGGGTTGGACCAAAGTCAAAGAAGGTCAATCCTTTCGTCGGCTGAGTGGTCGGAGAACCACCTACTATGAGCAAACCAGTGTCATCAGGATCCCTCTTGCAGCACCATGCCACGTGCAAGATTGGCTCCTTTAGGGCAAATGCCTCTGAGTTAGATCCAGGGGCAGCTCGAGGTTTATCTACATCAATATCAGCGAGGGTCCGCGCCATCACAATCCTGCCATCCTTTGGATCCCAGAATACAAGACTGGAGTCATCATGTGCGGTAAGGATAAAAGTGCCTGTAGGATGCCAAATGGCTTTGGTCATTCTTGGCCGTCGAACATCTCGTAAAGAGGATGGATCGGAGCTACCACCAGGAGCACTTGGAGGAAGCTCAAATTGGAAATATTTCAGAGGTTTATTTTGCTTGATAGAGAATATCATGGCTCCATCGGAATATCCAATCAAAATGGTTCCAATATCTCGCGGATGAAATGCTAGAGATACTATAGGAAGAACTCTAGCTCGCGGGTTGCGATCCTTCCACAAATTGGACAGTTTAAACGGTGCTAACGAGCATCGATCCAAGTCGTATGTAACAAGCCCACCTAGAACATACATAAGCATCAGTCTGGAATCATGTTCCAGATATTGAATAGGTACCATTTTGCAGCCCGATGAACGCGTAATCGAGACACGGATCTGTCAACAAAGCAGTCACCAACCCTGGAGGTGCATAGGAAGCTAACATCTTCTTTTCAACCAGGGAAAACACGCAAATCTCATTCTTCGAGTCCACGCTGAGAAGCTTATCGGTAGAGAATTGAAGGATTGTAGAAGAAGCTTTGCGAGGAAGCGGGAACACCACAGAGACTCTCTGCTGCCCAAAAACATAGATTTCTCCACTGCCATATTGTGTCTCGGACGTGCCGACCGCAACAAGAGACTGGACTGGGTCGTATGCTAAAGCACTAATGCGAGAATTTATCCCGTATCGGGCAACCTAATTTGATAGCAAAAAGCGTTACTCCCCCGCGTTTACAAAACATGTGGAGGTCCAGACATGAATACTCACTTCATCCAGCATAAAAAGCTCCGGAAATAGCCCGGCAGACAAATCATTTTGAATACCAGCCTGCTTGCCTCTTAAAAAGTGAGCCATGTTTCATGGATTCAAAACAACCAAGCGAAGTGAGCCTAAGGACGGAGGGTTGGACTTGGACTCAAATGACGAGGCATAACTATGTGGGTTATCATATATAGTCACGTGAAGATAAGCTTGTTAGTCAAGGCCATAGGATGCAAATATTACAAACAGGGCTCAAAGGTAAAGTGGAAGGAAGCCGCGTATAAGGGAGAGATCGCTTCATAAACTTTTCTAAATTACATGTACGTACATACATGAAAATAAAGTAACCCACAAAATATGTACTTTCCCTTAGCTAAAGCCTGAAATGCGACACGGAATTGCTCAACAAAATAAGGATAAAAATCAGGGGTATTCTAGTATTGATAAAGCCGCAAGATGAGCGGTTAAAGCTCGACGAGCCGCCAGCTCTTCGTCATCTTCGCGATTTCTGTAATATTGCCTCGCCACCTTGACAATATTGCGGTAACAGGAGTATCTATTGCAGATTAGTGCCCGCTCTATTCACACACGAGGACACTAATACTTACAATAGCAAGCGGATTAGAGCAGAGTTATTCTCTGTCAAATTGGCTTCGAAACCGTCGAGAAATTCTGGAGAAGGGTCCTCAAAAACGTCGGCCATCAAAGGATCCCCCCATAATGCGCTGGTAAAGTCGATTATACCGGATATTTGTTTTGTTGTGGGGTCGAGGATAATATGTGATGGTTTCCCTATATCGACCACCACCAACTGTGGTACCGTAACATCGTCAAGAGCTGCAGAAAGGCGAAGCGCATGCTGCCGAATTTCAGGGTAAGGTAGAGATATAAAGACATTTTCTACGTCCCACATGAGGGAGTCGAGTAAAGATAAGAATGCTTGCTTCCAGGTTTGACTCCCGATTCCCATGGAGACATTGTGCACGAGCCCAAATTGAGAAGAAGTCAGGTGGCCGATAGATTTCACGACAGCGCCCAACTGCCGGTCGAGACATTTTCGGTCATCCGACGTCAAAGGAAAATCAACCTTGGAAAGCGGCACTCCCTTGATAGCGTGTCTCAGAAAATATCCTGTTCGCGGAGAGACGCTTGGGATATCCATTTTTAAAGGTTGCGGGATACCCTCCATCCCAGTCTGCCACAGTAGGGAGAGCACTGCTGCTTCAGTTTCAAGGAGGTATCGTTCGTGGCGAAGGATTGATGTAGATGATAAAGGGCGGGTTTTCAGCACTAGTTCTAGGCCGTTTGAAATTTGCAGAAAATGGATAGGGTATGCAGAGCCTTCGACCACCCGTATATTTGATGTTTGTTCCCCAGGAAATAGCGACTTGACAAGACGCTGGAGGACGGAGAGATCGGGACCTTGGTCCAACGGCCCTTTGCAAGTGGTGGAAGACATGTTGCAGCTGGAAAATGTAAATGGATAGGCGGTTTTCATATCTTGAGAGAATATATTTAATAAATGGCGATGCAAATAAAAGTTGCAGGTCATATAATAAAGCTCGCAGGCCATAAAGCGATCCATGTTGATGGAGAAGGCGACAGGCGTAGAAATCGAACAGTGACTTACAAGTATAAGGGAGGGTAGATAACTCCAGCAAAGTTATCTTTTTTTAATATACTCGATACTCCCGCAAGTATATATAATTTAAAAACATCAAAAGGATTGTCTGGTGCAGCCAGATGGCCGCATGCTAAGAAAGAGAACGGGGCCACGAAGTCTCAGCGGTCGATACATCAAACATCGGCAATGAATACTGGATTAAGAAAGTGGTCAACAACAATGGGATCTCCGTCCAAACGCACGCGCTGCATTGTCGGCTGCATTGAAAAGGTACTTTGCACTATTGGAACATGGAGAGAGACAAACAATGGAGTGTGCTGGATGGTGCACGGAAAGTCTTTGGAACGAAAGAAAGCGAAAAATCGAAAAATCAGGAGCCTATAAAAACACTTCGACAGAGTCGCAGTGCTCGAGAATGTGAACCAGAAGCGAGAAATGACGACAGAGAGAGGCATGGCGGATACCATGTGGATATGCCTGCAAATTACGTTGCGGGAGCACCGCGCTGTCGCAAGCTCGCCAGAATTTGCTTAGTTGAGAAAGGTATGGTTTTTCGCTTATCGCCAACCTGAAACCCAGAAACGTGAATAGTTAATCCTCCGCAATTGCACCAATGAGCGTCCATTTTTGACGAGGTTTTCATATTAAAAGCTCCATCACAATGCGACATTCACAAAATCCCTAGGTACCATGCCATACGACATTAGCGACTGCTCTGCTTATCCCAGCAACTGGCCTTGCACGTGTTACAAGAATTTGAGTTAATATACTTTCCTTCCAGAAGTCTGTGCAATCACTTCCTGTGGAGATATTCTGAAAAGCCTTTTAATCCAAAAGGAAAAAAAATAAAATAAAATAAATTTATTCATATTTTGGAACAAGTTGACAGAGTTGCGGCACGGAGGTCTTGGCTACTTGATCTGAAAATGCAGTGGGTTCCATCCATCTCTGTTGAAAAGACGGCACATGTCCAGCCTACGCGGCCCGAGGACAGTGCCGGCGAATATGCTAGGCTCTTATAATATGTCGGGCCTCATGAGTACCTTTCAAGATCCCCATTCTGCGAACTTGAGCTCTTAGCATTCGCTTCACTGTTCGCTGCAATAGCAGTCCCCCACGACGTTGGGCCACAACCTACTCCTCACGGAGTACTAACTATGCCAAAACTACTCGAATATATGTTTCCCCTAACAGGGGAATCGGAGAATCACTCCGCTTTCGTATTATGTGACGCGTTTTGAGAAGTTGTTGGTTCTTGGGGGCGAGGGGTTGGATTGTAAATCTCAGCTAGATTGTATCGTTTCAGCTGTTCGTAATCTCCGCCGACGACACTCATGCCACACAGATTCTCCCAAACAGTCAGCTTCTGGAATAGACGAGGGGCGGAAGCGTGGGGGGACGTCTTCCATTTTTAAAGACGTGCTTACCTGAATCACTTCTACCAAAATCAACGCATCATAGTTTTTCAAGTCAACGGTGTGGCCTTGGCCCACGGCACGGGCAACAAGTGGGATTAAAATATTTCTAGGCCATTCGTGATTATTTCGCACAGTCGGCCGAATTGCATACTGCATCCAGATGATTCCCGTTAGCATGTTCAAAGGCCCAACCCCGCGGGGTTGATGCAAATATTCCGAGCCCCAAAGGGCCAATACCTTCTTCGAGGAACTGCCAGAGTGAAAATGTGGCTCCAATACCTCGCGAGCCAGTTCTTCAATACCACCACTAAGAATCTTGCGAGTGGACGTGATAGGCGTTAGTCGCTTGACATATCTACTTCGCTTCTCTTCCGGGTTTGTATGGGCGTCCATGCATATCCGATGAACAAGGTCCACCGGGTCTATTGATTTATCCAATTTGATGAACAGCACTGCCCAATGTCAGCTAAGAGCCTATATATATATGCGAATGCACAATGAAACTTTCAATAAACAGTCGCTATCATGGATAACCACGCACAACATGGGACGTCCAGCTTCACAGCCTGAAAAGGTGCACGAGACTTCTTCGGTTTCATGCTTTCTAGTTCTTGTTTAATCTGTGCTTCGATATCATCTGCATCACCTCGAGCTGTAGAATCTGCCTCTTCCGGCTCGTTTAGCGAAGCGTTCGGTATTTCCTGCATAACACGTTCAGTTTGGTTCCCATAGAACTGGCACGAATTTAACTTACCTGAGATAACAAATCCAATATCTCCGCAGTACACTTGCCTTCCCTACCCCTGTCACAGGTAACAAATATCCCAGAATCACCACTCTCAATTGTCGCCCTAGCATTTTGTTTTGAACCAGGTGTCCGCCACAGCTTTTTGCGCTACACAGATATCAGAGAAAACCTATTCCAGATATTCATAAGACAAGACAATGTGCCTTTCCCACTTTTGAGAATCATAGCCAAACAATGTATTGAATTTACCGGATTGGATAGAGCTTACCTTCTGTTTCCTGTCCGAAGGCTCGTCAAATTCGCCTCGAACCTTTCGCTTCTGGCCTACGTCCTCGTCCATGCTTCAATTTGCTCAAAACTGACTTTAGGTCGCCTTGGCTCACAATGTTCGGGGTAAAAATATTCTTTTCTAAGATAGTGGTTTAATGTCTGAGGTCTCCCAACTTTCAATCCTGAGCCACCCTGTGCAATCGCATCTGTGACCTTAGACTATTTGCACTTGTTGAGAGGTCAAGAACTCTTCCATCCAATCATGTGAGTGGAGAACTCAGAGCCTAGCCTGATTTGGCTTGGCATATCTTTCTATGAGAGACTTTAAGCTTTGGATGCAAGTACTATTTGTGTTGCTGTTGAGCACATTTGGTTTTGATATAATACCCAAGACCTACACCTTACTTGTTCTGTACCCAATCGAGGTTCTCCACTTCAGTCTACGGATCGAGCTGGACGAGAGAGCAGTTGCAGAGGAGTTTATTGCCATGCCTTCTCTGTTCTCTTGTACGTGTTGGGCGCGTGCCCTATTGCAACACAAGATTTACTTCTTATTGATTGTATCTATGCACAGTAGTGCACATACTCAAAAAAGAGAGATAACAATCTCAAAGGCGGTCAGGTAATGAGCAAACATCGCATATCAATAGCTACCCTAAAAAGTTTGGGAGACCTCTATCTGTCATGTCTGGTCGGCCCAGTCATGGCAAGTCCGCGATAACTGTTCATCAAACCATATCATATGGAACTGGAAAATGTATTTACCTCATGCAGGAAAACGTCCGGAGTCGGATGGAATGGTAGCTCTGTTTCGCGATGGTCGTAGAGGTTGGATTATCGAGAAAAAACTCATGGGTAGTCTAGCGACACCAGACTTATCCCACCCGGCATCTTAACAGAATATTTTAGCGAGATCATGCTATATGCGCAAATAGGCTCTGGGGATATGTTCAATATGTTTGTGAGAAAGTTGATTGTGACGATTGATACAGTCTGTTATAAAAGGATTTTCTCCTAACAATTCTTAGCGATTAGCCCTTCTGGCGTAATATAAGGGTTACCAGCCAGATAACCCCGCTGCGAAGAGTTCCTTAGTCTGTGTGTTGTAGTAGGTACTGGGTATCTCTAACAATGTTTAATATCTAAAGAGAAGAATCCTCTGCCTTTATTTTAGTTCATTTCTGGGTGACCCAGTAACCGAGATCCGAAAGGCGGTTTATCAAGATTTTTACTCCCTAGTAAATATGATGGCCATCGCAATGGAAGGTAGGAAAGTCAAAGGGCCGGCAAGCAAGTGTCTTCTTCCTTTGCTGTATAGGGAAGATTTCATGTCATTGGGAAGCTTATCTCGATTCTCACTAAGGCCGACCTGTAACTATCACCTGACATTCTGCTGACGTAACTAAGTGGTGTAATCATACTGTAATCTATTACAGCTTCTAACTCACTAATAATCCATGCTTTCTTGACATCATTCGATTGTTCCAGGTTTCCAGAAAACATGCCAACAGGCTGGCAGATATACATACGTATGTACTCCGTATGTACATGCTTATAGTAGCTATAAGGCCACTCGGAGATGTCGGCATCGATCCTATATAATAAATGGCAGCTTCTGTGCCTACGACGGTCAAGCTGTAATCAATGTCCTTCTGGTACACAAACAGCCATCAGTTTACTTCTATGATCACTGGTTAATTACTAACCATGGCCACCGATATCGCAACCAAGGAGTTGAAACATCCTGTGGATATCGCTGAATACCTATTTACACGACTCTACCAACTTGGGATACGGTCCATTCATGGAGTCCCAGGTGAGGCTTCCTTCGCAGTTGCTTCCTTGTATCAAGATCTAATAGATTATAGGGGATTATAACTTAGTTGCCCTGGATTATATTCCAAAATGCGGTCTCCGCTGGGTTGGAAACTGTAATGAATTGAATGCAGGTATGAACCAAACTCCGGCATGAGTCTTGTTAAGCCAACTGACCAGTAATGATAAAGGGTACGCTGCCGACGGGTACGCTCGCATCAACGGGATATCAGCCCTGGTGACAACATTCGGAGTTGGAGAGCTCTCGGCCATTAATGCTGTTGCCGGGGCCTTTTCCGAATTCGTGCCAATCGTGCATATTACCGGTCAACCTAGCACGGTCTCCCAGAAGGACGGCATGCTCCTTCATCATACACTGGGAAATGGGGATTACAATGTCTTTGCCAATATGAGTGCTGGCATTTCATGTGCAGTGGCAAAATTGAACGACCCACACCAGGCGGCAACCTATATTGATAGTGCCTTGCGTGAATGCTGGATTCGCAGCCGTCCTGTTTATATCACTTTGCCCACGGACCTTGTTGACAAGAAGGTAGATGGGGAGCGCCTTAAGACTCCAATTGATATAAGCCCCCCAGCAAATGAGGAAGAAAAGGAAGAATATGTGGTGGATGTGGTTCTCAAATACCTTCACGCCGCAAAGAATCCTGTTATTCTTGTTGATGCATGTGCCATCCGCCATCGTGTGCTAGATGAGGTCCATGACCTTGTCAAGAAATCAGGGCTGCCTACATTTGTTGCACCAATGGGAAAGGGAGCTGTGGATGAAACTCTTCCAAACTATGGCGGTGTATATGCTGGTGATGGATCCAACGCAGGTGTCAAAGATCGGGTCGAATCCTCCGATTTAATCCTTAGCATTGGAGCTATTAAATCTGATTTTAATACGACCGGCTTCACCTACCGAATTGGACGTATGAATTCAATTGATTTCCACAGCAACTATACTGCTGTGCGCTATTCGGAGTATCCAGGAGTTGGAATGAAAGGCGTCCTTCGCAAGGTCATCCAACGCATGGGGAATTTGAACTTTTCTCCTGGCCCAGAAGTTGTAAATGAACCGCATGAAGATCCTCACGCATCGAAACCTGCCATTACTCATGAGTGGTTCTGGCCGTCTGTTGGAAAGTGGCTACAGGAGAGCGACATTGTCATCACCGAAACCGGAACGTCAAATTTCGGTATTTGGGAGACTAGATTTCCGAAGGGTGTCACTGCCATCAGCCAGGTCCTTTGGGGCAGTATTGGCTATTCTCTCGGTGCTTGTCAGGGCGCTGCACTTGCGTCGCAGGAAAAATTAAAGCGCCGCACTGTCCTATTTATCGGAGATGGCAGTTTTCAGTTGACGGCTCAGGAATTGAGTACCATGATCAGGAACAACCTCACACCCATAATGTAAGCCTATACGAACCACATTCATATGATGCTATACTTATAACGCCTGGATAGATTCGTGATATGCAACGAGGGTTATACGATTGAACGATATATCCATGGTTGGGAAAGTTCATATAACGACATCCAGGCATGGAAATTCAAGGACTTAGTGCCGGCATTTGGAGCTAAGCCGGATAATTACAGAACATACCAGGTTCGAACGAAGCGAGAACTGCTGGAGCTATTTGATAACAAGGAGTTTGCTGCAGCCAAACGTCTCCAGGTATGTCGCTGGTCAATCGACATCAAGTTAGGTGGTACTGACTACCGTTTAGCTTGTTGAATTGTATATGCCCAAGGAAGATGCACCGGCTGCATTGAGGTTAACCGCAGAAGCATCGGCCAAGAGAAACGCAGAGTGAAATAGCCACTAAGAAGACTCGGGAAGGTGAGTTGGATTCTAGTAATGGCATTGGTAAAATGATATGGGGGAGACTGCAATCCATAAGTCTTGTTACATAACTGAAACTGCGACTGTGTGAACAATATCTAAGTTGTAAGGAATCATCGTTGGAAAAGTGCATAGTACTATTTAGTAGCCATAAATTGTTTTAGCTGGTCTTTCAATCACAAATACCTGCCAGGTGTCGCGAAATCACATGCTTGATTAGATGACTGATTTTACTTCCAGTAGAACCATTTCGGAGCGTATTAATGGATTCGCTTGATGCATAGCTGATCCCTCCAAACACATTGAATTCCATGTCCTTAATTGACAACTAACGATGCAACTATAGTAGGTCTGTGGCGCATGAAGCGGCAGAGGAGATGGCGCTAGGCCCGAAGGGGATATGTAGAGGGGGTTTAGCCAATCAGAGCTCCCTAAACCGGAGCTCAGGATGCCAAGTGCTAGTCACATGATGCTCCTCCGGACAGCCTGCCTTAAGGTTAGATCAGTCGTAAGCTGGAATGCAGCGAGGATCAGTCCGGAGGCTGGGTTTGTCGTGAAATATCCAAGAAAACGAGGTCATCGAACGCCTGGCTTGAATTTTGGGAACCATAGGTGTTTTGCATGAGAAGAGCACGGCGTGATAGGGCTTTCTAAGGCACCGAAAGGAAATTGAAGAGCTCCCTCCAATATTTGGCGTTTAAGGGCGAGGCTGTCTCACCAACGGAGTTGGAATAGAGTCAGTATTTGTAGGTTTATCTGTTTATCCTAACGACAAAGCTGAGTAAATTGCGACTGACCTCATTTTTCTCACAGAATGCGCCAGCAACCTGGACCACCGTGTCTTGCACTCTCTCGGAAGCTCGATCTCTCCATATTGTTGGAGTTCGTTTCCGCCTCTTCTTTCGGCATGTGAACACAAGGGTGTTGCAAAATTCTTTCGTTTCCGAGAACCTTTGCGCACCTGAACGGATTTTCAGCGTCCGGACATTCGCTTAATCGTCTATAGTTACGCGGTATCGCAAAACTTTGACTCCGCTGTTCTCCTCTGTCTGATTCTGAAATTTGGAAATTGAAACCAAGAATGAATTGACCCAAAACTTTCAATGGAATTTATCTTGTCTTTAGACTTGGATACACGGTTGCCTGAACTACTAACAGAGACCGTTCTTGTGCTCGCGCCGTGAATGCCTCACTCTCCAATGCAATTCCTTTGGGGGTAACCGCGAGAGATACAGGAAGGATAAGCAAAACATGGACGGCCAACGGCAGCAACAATATGTGCCAGGCCCACCCCCACAAACGATCCCACAGACTGCAGTTCAGGGCCATGTCATGCAGATACCGCCTCCTCCACCGCGGGTTACGCAAACAGCAGCCCACGGTGGTCTGCCTCCACCGCCACCAGGCCCTCCACCTGTCTCGGGTTTTGGAGGACAGCTTGGATGGCCTCAAGCCTGGGCAAGACAGCAAGGTATTGGCCAAGGATTCATTCCACCCCCACCGCCCACTGTTCCCTCTTCCAATCAAGTCTATAACCAAGCTTTGGCGTATGGCGTTCACCAACCCCAAAACCCTGGATCCCTTTCTCTACAGCCACCCCTTTCTAACGACCAGCCGCTTACATCTGCAACGTATATCCCAGTTGGAAGTTCATTCGGCCCCGGGGTTGGTATACCATCTTTTCAAGAGGTTCACGATAATTTCTCTCGCCTGGACAGACCTGGGTATCCATATGACCCGGACTCTGTACGGTATAGTCCACAATCGTATGCCGATAAAATAAACCGCCCTCATCAAGTACCGTCTTCACTTCGAGAGCAGTTTGATTCAGGAACCTCAGGAGCATTAAATTCACATGGTCAATCATCCCATCAACACTCACAAGTCTCAACTCGCGAAAACTCCAGTCGTCACACTTCCAATGCCGTTTCAGCTAGCTTAGCAACTCATGAAGCCGACGAGAAATGGCCTCTCGACCGCGTCTTGCAGTGGCTCGTCCATAATGGATTCTCGAACGAATGGCAAGAGACATTCAAAGCACTAGATCTGAAAGGAGCAGATTTTATTGACCTGGGATGCGGAGGCGCAAATGGTATGGGGAATCTTGGTAAGATGCACCAAGATATTTATCCGCACCTAGCCAAAGAATGCGTGAAAAGTGGAGCCGGGTGGGATCATAGCCGCGAGCGTGAAGAAGGAGTCCGGATGCGAAAGTTAATCCGGAGTTTGAGCGAAAATAAGCTCACTGAACCGCGATATTATGAGGCCCTACACCCAAGCGCGTCGACGGAAGGGGCCGTGGAACATTCCCCTCATTTAAAACCTGACTCTTTTCCTTCTTTTGACCCTGTTTCTACAGAGTCCAACTGCCAAGAAACCACTTACAGATCCGAATTATCCAGAAACATTTTAGTGAACGCATTTGGTGAATGGAGGCGGCATAGTCCGTCCGCGTCTAGCGATCACGGGGTTGTCTCAGGACTTCGTGCGTCCAGCAATTCCCGTGGTGGGAGTCCAGCAACCCAATTTGCATCCCTTGCAACAGCCGAACCTCCATCGATATCTGCAGAATTCGGTCACGCTAAAAGAAATAGCTCGGATTCCACAATGAGCCGTGGTTTTCGGCAAGGCCAAGGCCCTTCTATACAAGAGTCGAAACAAGCTGATATATCTTCCAAAGATCACAAGCGCTTCTTAAATGCTATCCGGAAGAAAATTGGTCCATCACATTCTTCCCCTGAAGAATCGAATCATGACTCTTCTACGAGCCCGGTTCGATACCACCAATCAATTCCCAATTCTGGAAAACCAGGCCTAAACGCAAGCGAAGCATCCTTGGGGCTTGGCGCGTCCCAACCATCTTCCGAATGCCATGCGCGAAAGGCCATGCAGAATCCTCCGAAAAAGTTCATATTTGTAACGCTTGATGGCTGGAATTACCGCTTGATAGATGTCACTGATGTTGACGCTGCGGACATGCTGCGAGCTCGCTTATGCAACGGCGTTGGCATCAAAGATCCCAGTAGTGCTTTGATATATATAACGGAGCCCGGGCGAGTCGACCATGAGGACCCATTGAGCGATACAATGCTAGTCGTCAATCGCCGTTCGAAGACAGATGACCAAGGAAGTTTAAAGCTCTACATTCAAAGCATGAATCCTCCAGCCTATAACTTGTCTCCATATACCGGACTAGGTCTATCGTTTTCTGAGAGGGCTACCAACGGGTTTAAATCACATAGGAATGTTTACGATGATGATGCTCGCAATAGGGCCAACCACTCTCCCCATGCCCGTCGAGTTTCCCCTTCCTTACAAAATCGCTCGTCAATGCATAATTTAACATCATATCCTCCATTCCTTGATGGTGATCGAATAGCCGAGAATTACGAAGATGCGGACCGAGATGCTGCGATATTAGCGGCCCACGAAGAGCATCGTCGAGTATCTGAACAGAAACAGCAAGATTTCTTGAAATCTAGACGGGAACAGCTTCAAAACAAACCGGTCTCAACGACCACAACATACGGAATTAAGCGAGACGGCGTTATCGACTTTGACTTAGGACGGAATTCGCCGTATGAGGATAAACGAACTGAAGACCTTGTTCCACGACGAGAACCGCCAATGGCACCATCTGGATCCAGCACTCTGACGAAAGTCAACTCTCTGAACAAAAAGCCTGGGGAAAACATCAAAAATGCAGTTGCTCATCAAAGACGGCCTTCCAAAGATTTCTTGGCAGATAACCGGGAGAGGTCGTCAAGTTTCAGTCCTAAGTCAGCCTCTCCTAGTATGGGGATTGGTGCAGCTATTGCTAACATGGGGAAAATATCTGGCTCTATTGCTAAACCGCTCGGATCTCCTTCACCCTTTGGGCATTCTCCTCGCACACCATCCGGTTCGGAGTTTGGGAAGCTATCGGCTGCAGAATCTGTGAATACTGGTAGTGCTAGCTCCCATCGTGCCAGCCCATCTTCGCCAACGGCACCAGCCATCGCCCGCAGATATAGCGCGGACACCTCAACAAGGAAAATGACACCAACCGGAAATGGACCGACGACGTCTGAGGCGGCACATTCAGCCTCGTTTGCAAGCGCAAGCGGAGGTCAACAAATGGCACAATCACGGTTGTCACACGGCCCTGATTTCGATTTCCGCGAAACTGAAGTATCTTTCGTCAAGTCTCCCCAGCCGCAGCCTCAAGATTCAGATGAAGATTCCGATGATGGGCTCTTCGCTATTCCTCTCGCAAATAGCAAGAATAACCTTCAAGCAAAGAAAAAGTTACCACCAGCTAGGACCCGATTAGCAAAACCCGCATTAACAGTGAACACGAACTCCAGGGCAGCGAAGGGTCTCTCTGTAACCTTCAAGTCTCCTGGCCCTGCTGATGCTTTCACTCCAGTCACTGACCATAGTGACTCGCGAAGTGGACACTACTCGGGCGACCCGGATACTGATGACCTTTCTCCTGAAGATTCAAGGAGCGCTCGCCGTCGGTCATTTGTGCGAGACGATGTGTGGGCAAGCCGTCCTCCTGTCGAAGGAATGATCGACCACCTCGATGATTTCTTCCCCAACATCGATCTAGACGAACCTTATTTGGAAGGTATTCCATTAACTCCACCAATTTCTCCGACTGTAACGTCCAGTCATCCAGAAACAGAACCAGAACTATCACAAACTTTGCGGGATCGTGTAGGGCAAGGTGCTTCCACCATGGGATCAATTGCGTGGAATACATCTGAGACTTTAGGGTCAGACGAGTCGACATTAAAAGGGAAAACACTCTCAAAATCCGTTGCCCAGCGGAATGTTGGACGCTCTGGTGGCTTGGCCCGGATGAAATCGATCCGTGAAGTGGCGAAAGGGGCTCATCAGATTCGTCGGAACCAAAGTATTGCCGCATCTAAGAATGCACAATCTGGCATGTTGCGTCGGAAGAGCACGAAGATGTTTGGTGCGAGAATCATGCAAATCAGCCCCAAGCCAGGCAGCCGATTAAGCGACCTAGATCCTTTACCACAACATCCCGTCCCGCAGGAAAAGCTACCCCAGAGACAAGCCACTTTTAGAATCATTCGGGGTCAGCTCATTGGAAAAGGCACCTACGGTAGGGTGTATCTCGGCATGAATGCGGAAACTGGTGATATACTGGCTGTGAAGCAAGTAGAAGTGAACCAGAAAGCAGCCGGCTATGATAAGGATCGCATAAAAGAAATGGTACAAGCTATGGACCAGGAAATTGACACTATGCAGCATCTAGAACACCCCAATATTGTCCAATACCTCGGCTGTCATCGCAGTGAACTGTCCATATCGATTTACCTTGAATACATCCCTGGTGGCTCTATTGGAAGCTGTCTTCGGAAACACGGAAAGTTCGAGGAAAGCCTGGTGAAATCGCTGACCATCCAAACGCTAGGCGGCCTGGCTTACTTGCATGACCAAGGAATTCTTCACCGAGATCTAAAAGCCGACAATATCCTCCTCGACCTTGATGGAACATGTAAAATATCAGATTTTGGCATCTCCAAAAAAAGTGACAATATCTATGGAAATGATGTGACCAACTCAATGCAGGGCTCCGTCTTTTGGATGGCGCCAGAGGTAGTACAGTCCCAAGGCCAAGGCTATAGCGCCAAAGTCGACATCTGGTCTTTAGGATGTGTGGTTTTGGAAATGTTCGCTGGCCGGCGCCCGTGGAGCAAAGAGGAAGCTATTGGAGCGATTTTCAAACTTGGTAGCCTGAACCAAGCGCCACCAATTCCGGAGGACGTGTCACTGAATATCTCACCAGCAGCTATCGCTTTCATGTACGAGTGCTTCACGATGTAAGTTCTTGCTTGCTCCCCACCTTTGTCTTTTAGGTTTCTCACTGATCCCTTTCACAGTAATACATTTGAACGCCCTACAGCAGAGAGACTTCTCTCGCGGCATCCGTTTTGCATACCTGACCTGGACTACAACTTCTTGGACACGGAGCTTCACGCGAAGATCGGACACTTGTAAATTTAATACTATACCCAACATACTTCAACCCCTAAATACGCGGCCCATGATAAGAAGCCAACCATCGATTTTGTAGGGATGTTTGACATATCCTATGCAAGGCTTTTCCTTTTGCGTCATTCGCGACATGCTCATAGCCTCAAGTTCGGCCCTTAAATTTAAGCGATCTTCCTCCATTTTCTATCACAGCTTTCCTTACTCTTTCCATCTCAGGCGATTTTCCTTGACTTTCCTGTTACATGGCCTCTTTTCTCTTTTGATTTTGACTAAGCTGGTCATAACAACCGATGCCATCAATGTATGTCCGCTGAGATCTATTTGCGACTCTCTAATCCGGGGCCGCTTAGTTCAGAGAAATGAATTTTACGCTGCCAAAACTGAGCAATTCACATTCTTATGAATACACTTATCATACACTCCCGCCACTACTGCTCATATCGTCAGCACCATCTTTTCCAGGGCCCCTTAGACCAGATATCCCCACACAGAAAACATCTTCACTCCAATTTGTAAAAGTTTTCACATCCCATACATCATCGGCTCGTCCCTTCCCAACGCTCTTTTTGACAACTCGACCACCATCCGACTGAGCAGAAATATACGCCTCAAAAAAGTCCTCATACAACTGAATAACATTATCCTGCACTGCAGCAACAAGGGTCTCTCTTGTCCTGACGTCATCGATATAACTACTCAATAACTTTCGTAACGCTGGAACTTCCTTCTGAATATCCTGACGCAAGTTCCCCATAGCGACATGAGATTGTGGTATAGAAGCGATGGAGACCTTGGACGGCAACGAGGCTGTCATCTTTGTTGCAAAGGAGTTGGTGAAATCATTGATTACAGTTCGAAGTCTACCGTCCAATTCAACTTTGGCGTCAAGCATATTCTCGACGACTCGCGGGAGAAGCCCATCGCCAAGCAATCGAACAAGGTTACGCGGGTTGAATAGACCGCCGCGTTCGCGAAGTTCCCAGAATGTATTAGTTACGCCAGAGAAATCGAAGGACACTTCTGGGGAAACAAATTCGATGTCGAAAGCGACGATTTGTTGTTTCAAAAGGAGGAGGTGTTTTATTAAAAATAGTTGGGCATCGGCTGGTGAGGCCTTGGTGGCGATTTGGATGCTGGCTTGATGCAAAGAGAGATTGGTTTGGTGGACTATCTGATGGGCTAGGTCGTCAAAGACAGTTGACTAGGGGAGTTTAGCGTTGGATAAAGCGAGTAAGACAAGGACATCAGGAACACGTACATTAACAAGCCGATAGATGCGGCTTAGTAGCCACACAGCTTTTCTCAGCGTGGGGTACCAGCCTTCGAATACCGATCTAGAGTCAAAGTCCCATCTGGAGTCTTTCTCCCTAGAATAATCAAGTTCCTCGTCGACGATCATCGGCAGCTTTGGCAATGGCGAAGTAGGCTCTAAGTGCGACTGTTTTCTTCCGGAAGTAGCGGGTTCCTTGGTACCTGTTTCTGGGAGAGCTACTCGTTTATTCCGAGCAAGATAATCGAGGTTTTCGGGTTTAGGCTTGAACTTCTCTATGTCCTCCCTCAGAATGGCTTGCGCCCTGAAGACTAAACGTGTTTGCGCATCCTCGAGAGCAGGTTGTATTAGAGCGGAAAAGTCTAGTTGGCTAGGATTAGGATGCTCGCCCTCTTCCTCTGGATCCATTAGGTACCGAGTCTGTAGCAGCGTGCATAGCTGGCACAATTTGACTAACTTGATTTCATGGATTATCCTTGGCCTTAGATGATCGTATAAAGGTTCGCAGACAGACTCCAGGAAATCATAGAGGCCTTGTTGTCCATGAAACCACTGGCTCCACAAATCAAACTCATCTAAGCAGATTCCTCGGACATAACTAATACTAGCCCGAGCAAAGGCGACAAGGTCCTTCGAGGTGCTAGGTGCATTCGCGATGTCATTTAATCTTTTCCGGACAAGAGGTATAATTAGTTTTCCTCGAGTTGCAGAAAAATTAGAGTGAAGATCGTTCAGTAAGCTCTGATACTCAGCTTCAGCGCCTTGTTCAGGATCCAAGGGAGGTACGGCTCTTTTCTGAATCTCCAATCCAATGTCTTTCATCTCCGCGGCTCCCACACGGAACTTTGCATAAAGTAATGCAGACATTGTAGTATCATTCAGCTGACGATCAGCAATGCGCTTTGATACCCTAGAAGATATTTCCCGTAGCGTAGAAACAAAATGTCCTCTAATAAGGGTCAAGGCGCGAGTTAGCAATAGGCGATAGCGTGCTCTGTATATCTCTGCTTCCTTTTGTTCGGGCTTTAAAAACGTGGTCAGTGTTAATGCAGTACGTACACCAGAAATGAAAGGACCCAGCTTACATGCGCTTGCATATAGTCCAAGCATTCGTCCAGGCGTCGCAGCATATCAGAGAAATCCTTTCTCCGGACCGAGTTACCAGCTCCTGGTGCATTGAGTCTTCTAGATGCAGGATCCAAATAATCATAATATTGCAGGTTCTCTTGAAGGTCATCTGCGAGTTTGGAGCTCCGCTGCTCGGCCGATAATAATCCCTCGCACTGTTGCTGGAAGGCGCTTGTCTGGGTCGCCACAGCCTTGAAGGACTGGGACAAACTCGACAAAAAGTTCAGAGTTGAGGAGCTATCTCGGAGGAGGGAATCAAGGTGAGATGTGGTCATTTCCAGCTCGTCAAGGCACGATCTAAGGGCCACGCAGGGCTAGTCAGCAACGTGCCTCTTTCCAGAGACAAGAGGGAAAAAACTTACTGATATTTCTCGTACGTTGCTTCCAGCAATTCAACCTTGGAAGTACCATGCCACTGCGCAAAGTCCAGTTCATTTCTAATCTCCTTGCTTTCAGCCTTCGCTTCCGCTTCTTCTGAGGTGGGAAACGGAAGAGATGGATCACTCCGCCTACGCAGAAGTTGCGTGCTCATTGGCGAAGACATTTCAAGGCCAATTGATCGGCAATTGTCTTGTTTGAATGTTCTGAGTAGCGCGGTAAACTGAATAGGGTGCCTCAGGATATCAGTGAATAGTTTAGTTACGCGTAGATTGGAGATATCGCCAAGCAGAGATACTGTATTCGCAAACTACAAGTTGGTACTGCTTGGCTACCAGCCCAAGGGATTCATCAGTCAAAATCTACCTATATGACAACAACAACAACACTCGCAGAATAAATAGCATAATTTAGGGAAATGGGATCTCATCTTGAACTCTCAGTAACGTTGTTTGGCCTTCTTCTGCGGCAACTTAAAGCAGCGTCAACAAATTGTCAGCATTGTTAAAGAAGCCGGTAATATAGATGAATCAGGAATAGCCGATGATCCGTCACATTACCTGTATTTCCGGGGTTCCACAAGAAAGACATTTCCCGTAATATTACCACCGCCGCTATTTTTAATTAAAGTTGAAGCAAAGAACCTGGTTGGCGGAACAGGCACAGAATCCAATTAATTAACCAATCAGGCAGTCCAAATACACGCAGATTTTGTCTCAACGCTGTCTGGTGGAAGGTCTTTCCGGTATTGTCAATGTACGTCGGGGCAAACTAACCCGATTTGTGAAGGCTGTCAGCTGGCAGGCAGTCCCATGCAAAAGTCTTTTTTTCTTCTCAAACAATCCCTCCCTCCTCGACTCGCCATCGCCCCCCTAACTAACCTGGATTCGTTCGTTCATTCTCAAATCCAACTAACTTGCTTCATCGACATTCGTTTTACATCCTCTTCGAACATTTATTCTATCGCTTTCTATTCATTCCCTCACCTTTCCCCAGAATCATCCATCACCTCCTTATTCTAAGGTGCGCGCCATTCCCCACAGTCTCCTCGGCAATAGCGCCAAAGCCTTCACCTCTCTTGAGTCAACATGAGGTGGCCATCGACGCTTTCCATCTTCCTACTGTCGCTTATTGTCCTCGCTATCGCGGTATCAGGCGCGGATATAGACAGACGACAGCTTAGCGTCAACGAAGAACCAACACCCGAAAGTTCCGTCACGAAGGACACAGAAGAGCCGGTCTCATCAACTTCACCACCAACCCCTTCGTCAACTTCGGAAGAGGAGGACGAGCCTTCTTCTTCTACCACTACTAGTAGTACTACTTCAACTACCACTTCATCGTCTTCATCTTCCAGTTCATCGGCGCAGCCAAGTTCTACACCACCGTCCCCAACCACAGAGGAAACTACTCCATCATCCACTCCCAAAACTACACCGCCGAAACCAACGCCCACAAAGGATACACCATCTTCACCCACAAGATCCGTCGTTATCGTTACTTATACAAGAACCAGCAATGACCAAACCTTCATCCAAACCAGCGAGTCAGCTGCACCTGGCCAAACAAACATTCCTGCCCCAGGTAAGGAGAAGGAGGGCTCCGGTGGCTCTGGGCTTAGCGACAGCAGCAGAAACATCATCATCGGTGTGGTAGTCGGTGTGGGAGGAGCAGTCCTTCTTTCAGGCCTTGCCATTGTGATTTACAGGCTACGTCGAAAGCGGAATGCGCGAACCGAACCCGATGAAGACGACCTTACCGGCACTGCCCTTGGCTCGCATAGCCACGAAGCTTCAATGACGAGTAGCCCCTTCAAAACAACTCTAGATCAGTACCATAACCCGGGACCTGTCAACCCTGCCTCGAATTTCTAGAATGGTTCGTTCAGCCATAATATCCTGCGTACAAGAGCTCAACTTTGGGTTCGGTTATCTGGAATCTCTATGAGTTTCATCTTTCATATATGGGGCATGGGCACATGGCGGGAATGGAGTTTGGTATTTTCGACAATTATTATGACTTGATTTTGATTTGCTGAGTTCAGCTTTACCTTTTTGCAACTGAACCAGCCCTTGTGAAACTCTGTGTACACAGTGCGCATTGACCAAACCTTTCTTCTACCAAAGGAAACTCTATTGCTTTTCACAAAAATTTTTGCCTGCTCACTCTTTATTGGCACATTACACTTTTATTTCACATGATTATCGTCCTTTCCTTGATAGAATCCTATTCTTTTTTTTCATTCATTGTTAATTCTTATCTTGATGCCTGTATGATACTGGAAATGAGATTCTACTTGTATCATACTCCAAGGAAATGATATCTAGGGCTTTTGCGTAAATACATATAATGATATTCTTAAACTACGCGTAGGTCCAATTTCAGTTTGCATTGATTTTTAATGCATCATTACTTATTAGACTGAAACTGGACTTGCTTGATGGGCATGTTGGGATTCTCCCCTGATAATTGACCTGAGTGATGTTCCCTATAGCATATATTGAAAAGCCAGGGTTTTTTGATCTTTTGTGTTTGAGCGGCTTCGAACAACTCACGGTGCAACAGCTTGGCTCATGGATCAACGCATTTATTTATCATAAGTATGTATGCATTGATTCTCGATTTCGTACTCTGATAGCAAGGCTTTGATATCGAAAATATCGAGGCTAGAAATGAAAACTGGTCCTCTGGCTCAGAGATACTAGTATGCTCCTATATTAAGCACATGAGCCAGCACAAGCTCCAAACCTTCGAGAATAAAGGATAATAACGTTTTAGTGATGTTATCATCGGAGTCATTTATAGCCTTCGCGCACCGACATTTTCCACAACTACGATTGATTTTCAGTCGTAAGTTTCGTTGGCTGTGGTGAAAATCCAGTGCGTCTCTCGGGTTGGCAAGTATTCGAGGTGTCAAACTTGATATGGCATTTAAATGCAACGAGGTTATTGACAGTAATATAACCAACTGATGCGGTTTCTCACCGTCCAACGAGCGAGTTCTCTCGGTGTATTGTTGATCCGCCGTCGCGTTTGTCAAATGCAAAGTCGCGTTAAAGCTAGCAGTGTCTCTTAATCACGCGATTGATCTTAGACTCCATATTCATTGGTAATAAACCAGTCACTACTCCGTACATATGCCTTGAAACCGTTATTCTTGAGCCTAGAAAGTGAGAGCTCTCAATCATGTTTGCCACTCTACTTTCCCCTTCACCACCCAATATACCTAACTTCATTGCGCCATCGCTTTCTCTCTCATCCCGATATGCCCATCCTCGCCCATCCTTCACATTCTCCATGCCCCAAGGAAACTCCAACCAGCACAAAGAAACCACGAGACAACCTTCCTCATCTCCGCCGTCTTCCACTTCCTACGCTCAACGGTATGTCTCACAAATGAGCAATCCTGCTACCCGCGTCACGCGACATGCCTCTCGTGATATTCGGCGAAGCGCATTTTTTAACCGGATAAAACGGAATCGCGACAACTCAAGGTTCAATGCAAGAGAAGATAGGATACTATGGATGGACTACATCACGCAGAAACGGCGATTCGAGGAAGAGATGGCCCGCTCAGGCCCCGAGATTAGTTATGAGGAAGCTGAAATGATGGCTATCCAGGAGGACTTCCAAGCAGAAGATGATCGTGATAATAACATGAGAGAAAATGAGCGATCACAGGATGGTAGGTTTACGCATAGCATGTATCTCCATTCCAGTCCTAATTTGAGGCGTGCTGACAGATACAGACGAGGCCGCCTTAGAGGAATATCTCACGCATGAGCGGGAATATGAAGCGTTCCTCGAAGAGATGGAAAGTGGGCTCGAAATGAATCGCATGCAAAGCGGCCAAAGCGAAGAGGAAGATTATAATAGGCTATTTGCGGAACTTGCTTCACACTATGAATCGACAATCGGCGAGCCGAGGGACCAAATGGACACGTCGAACGGATGACCGAGTTTGTCATATACAACCTGGTGGCCTTTTTAAATTAACTTTTTCGGGGTTGTATGGAAGTAGCTGGTATATTGGGAAAACGGCGTCTTGGATTTGGGTCACCGGTGAATCCTGCAGTGATAGAGCTACTAATACGGGTATCGGGTTCTGCTGTACAGTACAATATAAAAGCGAGGTTTCAAGTGGTACCTGCTTTATTATTGCTGCGGGCATTGTGGCCCATCAGCTCCAAATAAAGGCTCTGCCAATGGATCTGTGACAAGGTCTTGCGGAGGAACCCCGGTGGTTTGCATCTGTCAATTCACGTCAGCCCTGACGACTCATTCGAAACTCGAGTGGGAATTTTTTTTTTTTTCTTTTTTTCCTTTCCATACCTCCTGCATCTTTTCCCATACAAACATCCTATCCTGTGAATTACCATCCGAATATCCCGGCTCGTCAAATTTTTTCATAATTTCTGTTATAAGTCCTTCCTGCTTAGCATGTCTCTCGTAGTCCTCCTTGGACAGCTTATCATTATTCTCCTTAAGCCACGGTCCGATTTTCTCATGGAGTTCCTTCACCGGCTCGTACAATATTTCCTTGGTTGACAACTCCTCCATAAGGCCCATGAGCATCTTCTCGATATTCTCATCGTCATCCGGTCCATCATTACCCATTCCCATATCCTTCATAGATTCTAACATCTTCATAATGAATTCGTTATCCGCGCTATCATTTACCGCCGCTGTAGCCTTGTCTCCCGACTCCTGCATTCGTTCCATGGTTTTTCGAATCGTCTCTTGGAAAGTTTCCTCCGGTTTACCTGATTTATCCTTACTTGGTTCACCTTCGGCAGCCGAGAGATCCTCTTCCATCAGCAACTTCAATAGGTCTCCAGGCTTCATACCGCTCTTCTCAAACTCTTGTGCCAGGGCATTCCAATCGTCACCCTCACCACCGACGACCCCGCCACCGCCCTTCTCTCCTTCGGACGCAAACAACTCTATCATGCCCGCCTCTAATTGTTTCATCAAAGCTTCTTCATCTGGCTGTGGCAACTGGTTCAGGTTCGGCTGTCCCTTTTGCTGCTGCTGCTGCTGCTGGTCCGCTGACGGATCTTGATTTGGAGCGGCGGAAGACGAGCTAGGTTTTGCAGCGGAGAAGTGATCAAGAACATCTGATAACCCGGGGAAGAAGCCACAAATTAGCTAAATCATTGCCAACGGAAGAAGGAAAGGCGTAAATTAATTTCGTTCTTTACCATCCAAGTCCTCCAGATCAGAGTCGTCATCCGGCTCTGTGGCGGATGCCGTCAGCTTCGGCTGCTCCATCGGGGCTGGTGGGGGGGATTTCTGAGGCCCAGTTGACATATTGTCGACATCCTGGTCACTAGTAGGTATAATTTTATCGTCTCCCATTGTATGAAGTCAATAGTACAACTAATCTTGCACTTGTTAAATATTTTTAAAGACAAAGTCTGGGGTATAATATAAGTCGACCTACTATTTTCATGTGAGCGCTGATAAGCTTTTTGGGCAACCTGACCCCCTTGTTGACTTTTGCTTCCTCGGCGCCATCGTTGAGTTTCACAGCAACCAGTTAATAGTAGTCAAATGTTCTCAGTGAACAAACGGGATCAAGTATTTACTTTAAAGAAGGGTATCGCAAATGCTTGTAGTCGCAAAATTTCGCATCGGATATTTTATTACAGTCAACGGTCTCCGTCTAGAACATGCAAAACCGGACAGTTACAGCGCCGTCTACTTTGCATTGTTTTCCCCATAGGAAGTGCTTTCCCGAGTCCTGGAACGCCTAGTTATCCGCTGTCAATAAAGGCTGCTCAGACTAAACAACCTGGTGACTTCCACACTGTTTCATGCCAATTCAAGGTGATGTTCACTCAACCCTGGCAATTTCCTTTGGCCGTTAGCCTCCCTTGCTCGAGTTTTCGTGTCAACCGGCTATTAGAATGAATGAATGGTTATGGTTCGAGTAATTTCTCAGGTAATCCAATACCTATGCGCAGATTTTCAGGGGATATGGGTTATTGGCGTGGCCATCATGCAGCCACGTTTATGAAAGGAAAAGCACTCCAAGGATCAGCAGCGCTCTGAGCCCAAGCCCCTCATGACTATGGGAATATTCATAGAATGGGATGCATCTCCTTTATGCAACGTATGAATAGCAACAGCAGCTTTAGAAATATGTATATCTAAACTACTAGCCTTATTCCATTTCACCAAGCCATGATCAAAGTGGAAGTGTTTCTTGGAGAGTCTTAGGCTCCATTGTGACTTCCAGGCTCAAAAGACTCACAACACGAATCTACGAAACAATGATTTTAGAATAATACTATGGGTGACTCGAGTTGATGGGGCTGGTTCTGCGGGACAAATTGTTCAAGAGTTAGATGTGCTATTTCCACTTCCAACGGTCTTCAAAAGACGTTGTCACGCGGGGTAGGGCATTCATCCTTGCAAATACGTCTTGACAGCTACAACCCGGAATCTTTGAAACACCCCTGCGCGGCAGCTGGTTACCTTTGAGGGTGAACTCAAGGTACACTTCGAGATCCTTGGGGGAACCCACACTGGACTGTGAATCGTTTCGGGAAACCCGTTTTGAGGGACATCTTTGAACCATGAGATTTGAGTATTTCGAAATCAGCGATGGAAACGGTATCAATTCAGGATTCGGATGACGAAGGTGGCCTACTAGCCATGTATTTAATCTCGAGTTGCTCTGTCTTGCATCGGTGTCATTTTTCGCTTCCAAACTCGCCCTGGACCACAAGATAAAAGACGCTGAACCTGTAAAGGTAAGTTGATGCGGAGATCTAACGTGATGTGACCTCCAAGGGCTCGTATCACAGAAATTCCGGGATTATCGACGCAGCAGACTCAGTTAATATTCCTTTCAACACACCAAAGATCATGATGCAAAAGATCGGGAAAATGGATTGCTGTCGGATCAAGGAGGATGATCCTCAAGTAGAAACCGGGGAAAGTAACTTTAAACAAACCATCGAGGAGGGTGAGCAAGGATTTGTGGGATTCAAGGGTTAATATTAGGTTTGGTTGTGTCTACATGCAGACATACATACAACTTGCAGATTTCCCCTCAATCGTCAGGGTCCGGTGAGGTGTGATTGTTGGGGGGGGCCATCGTGGATGGAGAGTGACACTGAAATCTCCAAGCGAATAGAGGGGTAAATGTGATGATCCTCAACCGTATTGACTTCATTGTTCACCGGCGAAAGGTTGTTCTCTGCACACTCGAGGTGAAATGGCGACCGATATGTCCAATACATGCCTAAGATCGAAGTGCTTCGTATAAAGATATCTGGATGAATCCGGAGAGGCTATATTTGGTTTCAAAAAGAAATTACTTTCGGCCTGGCCTCGACGGTCGATCACAAAAATAGTAGCTTCGAGCGAAGCTTGGTCCTAGCTTATTTTGAAGGTTGGTTCATAGCGAGAGAGGGCATTTGAATCCCATCTTTCAAATCTGCATGGAAAACCTCGAGCAGAAACTGAGATATAACAATCGTCTGGGAGGTGCGAGTGGAAGGTTTGATCTGCGTATCAGGTTGATCGATACCAATGCCAACCAGGCATATTGGCCGTCAACCGTTAAGACGGTATTCCAGCTTTGGGATCGGTTTACAACCTCCTCCAATTGTTAGTGTGAGAGGACATGCAACGGTAAAAGGCGATTGGCTTGGGTTACCGGGTGACCTGCAGCCTTGTTACCGCTGCAGTCAGTTTGAACGACGAAGCAGGTGTAACGTCCACGCAGCGACCTTGCGAGCTTGACCTGAACCATCACCTGTGTTTTGTACGCCCGTAGTTCGCTGGCTTAAAAAAAAGACCTCCTTTGAATTTGAGAGCAATGTCTTGGCCGAATTGCTTGAACGAAGCTGGCATTTCTGGAACAAATTTCGATGGAGTTGGTGGATTTCCAGACCGACTCACAGCCAAACATGACATCGGGCTGATGCAGTATGGGCAATACTAGGATAGGCTATATCACGGAGTTCAGCAAGGAGTTTGAAATGAGGAAGAGCCTGCGTCAATTCTTAGCGAAAATCGACTGGGTTACTCGCTGTGTGGTCGGGCTCTTCGGCATTTTCCCAGTAGGCTTGATTGATGGACCAGACCTCCCCTCACTGTCAAGCAGCCCACTCGCACTAAAAAGCGAAAAGCCCCATCTCCAACCCAAAATCCAAAATAACAAAAGAGAAAACGAGGTCACACTCCCTGCAAACAACGAAAGCGATCGGAGTGGGACTCGCTGCTCTACTATGTATGGCCGATTTCAGCCATTTTCTTTGGTTTCAGTGTATTTTTGTCCTTTCTCCTCTCTCCCCCGGTTATTTCTCTTAGCAAATTCTTTTATTATCTCACAAACGCCTCTAATCTCTACCAATATCACAATCCACAACCACTCTTATCTCGAGTCTTTGCACCCAAGAATATTTACCCGCAATCCGTGCCTGAAAGGAGTTTAGTTATCCTCTACTAAATACTTGTTTATCAGCCGCGCGCTTCCGTCGCCTAACAATCCCCTTCCCCGCTCCCCGTTATCGGTGTCGTGTCCTTATCGCTTTCGCCTCTCCCAGTGGGAAAGCCCAGACCATTTGGAAATTCAATTCTTATCTCATAGCTAGCCCCAGGGGAAGTTTTCAATTCCCAATGGGATCCTTAGTCGATGGCGATCACGCACTTAGGGATAGAATTACTGCTTCTACGATTGTGGGGGAGGAGGTAGCTCCGAAACCCGAACCCACTAACATTGAGGGTTCTTGCAGCTCAACTGTCTCTACCCCCGAACCTGATGGCGAGGTGGTTGTTCAGGATCCCGCCCAACGGCAGAAGCGGAAAGGCGGAAGAAAACCGGTATGCCAGTCGTGACACAATTCTCGGGTCAAGATGGCTAATACGCGATTTAATCTACTCAGATCTACGCCACCTCGGAGGAGCGGAAACAACGTAATAGACAAGCCCAGGCGGCGTTTCGTGAGCGAAGGACCGAATACATCAAGCAGCTTGAAGCCACCATCAAGTTGAACGAGGAGACCCTGCGGACGTTGCAACAGAGCCATCGCAGCGCCGCTGACGAATGCTTAATGCTGCGATATAAGAATTCGCTTTTGGAGCGGGTTCTACTGGAAAAAGGCATGTCGAGAGAACAATTGCACACAGGGTAATGCTAATGAATATTGCGCTTCAGGCGTCGATGTACAGGCGGAATTGCGCCTAAAGAGTGGCAGTCCGAGCCTTCCGCCGGCGAGATTGCCTCCGCATCAGTCTCACCGTCCGTCACCCCTTTCCCAGCCAATGTTCAATAGACAATCAACACATCAACAGTCAGTTGGAATTCCACAAACATCTAACCAAGTTGGTATCTCTCATCGTGAAGGAGCTTACAATGTACATCCCCCACAAACGCAACAACCCACCTCGTCGCACGTTTCTCCCTCTTCTGCTGCCCCCGCATCCTCTGCATACGCATTGCAAGGCGGGATGTCCCCAACTGGAGTGGAAGTCAAATCCCAGTATCATAGAGCACCATTATTACCCCAGCCTGGAAACTTCGGTCAGGGAACGCACATCTTAACCCCTACATCAGTCGATACCCCCGACGCAAACTCGGTTTCACAACCAGGAGTATCTTCTGGAACTCCTATTAACCCTCGAATGCAATCTTCATATTTTGTAACGCCATTCTCAAAACCCTATGAGCAATTAGGCAAGTTGTCCCATCCTCTGCCTATTTGTTAATAACATGGAGCTTTGTTCGTCCTATTGATTCTCCTTGACTACAGAGCAGGAATATGCTGCCCAACCAATGGCCCACGACCACCAAGACACCGAAGGGCCGACCACGTCACCGAATACATATAGTAATAATTATTCTGCCACGCGAGGGGCACAAAGAAATAATCATTCGGACGTTCACCCACATGTTGGAGACAGTGATGGTTTTGGGTCAGTCGCCTCGTTTGCGGATCACTTCGATCCGATGCTAGATGCCGATCCATTTGGACTGAGTGCTAGCATGCACTTTCAAACTCCGTTCACCTACGCCCAAAGCAATGTTCGCTAATGTTTGGGCTGTACTTGGACTGTACTCGACTTTTTCCCGCAATTAATGGTTTGACTGGACACGCCGCACATATATGATGTGTGAACAGATGCTCCCTTGGGAACACCCTGGTGACCCATACCTTTGCGAGCCTTCTGTTGCGGTATGTCTCCCCTCCGTTGTTGATGGGGATTCTATACATATAATGGTATATAAGAAATATCATACTGGAGCACAACCCAGGCTCAGGAAGGGCATTTTTGGCGTTTCTCGGTGGCTGTCATGAATCTTGATGATTATGGTGTATGATGGTAATGATAATGGTTTTCAACGCTTTCAAAGGCCTTTTTGTCGATGCGTCGGTTTTGCTTTGTATATACACGATTGTTCCCTTTTTCCTTTCCCATATACTAAAGACTGGCAAGCTTCCCCAGCGGCTGTCACACTTTTGGAAGACGAAGACACAGCATACAATTATTAGGTTGAATACGAAAAGATTGTCCAAGAAGGATGACGAGTATGATGTAATACCCTAAACCCTAACACGGAGAAATACCGGGCCGGATTTCCAGAATTCGCTTAGCAGGAATTCTGCTTACCTCAGCGGGTGGTGCGTGGGTTCGGAGCAATTCCAGCCTAACGCAAATGAGCTACGGAGGCAAAAATTCCAACTTCGCCTTGCCTGCTTTCTCTCTCGTTCTCCCAAACCCACACAAACCAAGTCTCCCCCACCCCCAAACACCCACCACTCGAGACTTCTCCCAACAGACATCAGTTTGAGAGGTTGAATTCCTGGATCCCACTTCAAGGACTTCTGCCCTTCTCATCTGGTTGGCTTTCTTCCCAATTACCTTTCTAACCCGAGTTGTTGCGATAACGGAAAGCCTTCCAAGGAAGGCATAACAGTGCCAGGCGTCATGTCGGACGTCCGGTCCAAGGTACGATTTAGCCCTTCATCTCGTTGCTTGCTTCCAAAGCAAGCTTCTGTGTTGTTTGTTGCGCGTCAATTGAGTTGCTTATAGATTGAGTACTTAATTGATGTTTGTTGTGGTTTGCTTAATTTGATGGGAAAAATAAAAGCCAGAAGCTAACAATTGGTGTGTGCGTTGCCAACAGAACCGTTACGAGCTTCTTGGTACGATCACCACGACACCTAATCCAATGAATTTAATATCCAATTGATGTTTTTTAAAAACAAATGGTCTGACCCAGTCGCTTGTGATTTTCAGGCAATGATCCAGAACTCGATCCCGATCGGGAGCCACAGCCACCTTTGAAGGTCGTAGACAAACCCGCCGCTCGCCATGGAAAGCGTGATGCCCCAGCGCACCCCCGTGGTAGCAATCCCGCTCTGTCCCGCGGTGGCCCTCGATACACTGGCAACGATCGAGGTACTTAATCAGACACCTACTGAGTCAAGCTGGAGAAGTACGATGTGCTAACTATTTATCAGCCTTGCGAGAAGGTGCGGCTGGATCTCGCGCCAACCGTTCTAAACCAGCTGACGAGATGCCTCGCGGTGGTCCCGTCCAAGTTGGTGGAGTGAAGAACCGCGACCAGCGCGGAAATCTCATTCGTGACGACCGACGATCAAAGACTGACCGGACGTAAGTCTACATTCCCCTATATTATAGCATGTATTTTACGTTAACTTGATTTGGTTTATAGTATTACCGGAAAGCAGCTTGATCAAGGTTGGGGTGCTCCCACTGGCGAATCCAACATGTTAGACGAAAAGGCTGGAGAAACTATCGCTCAGAGTGAGGAAAAGGAAGCCGCGACCGAAGCCCAAGAGGGTGAGCAGCAAGAAGAAAAGGAGCCTGAGCCACAGGACAAAGCCAAGTCCTATGCAGACTATCTCGCTGAGCTTGAGCAAAACAAGCGCGAGGATCTCGGTGTTAAGGAGGCTCGCAAGCCCAATGAAGGCGCCAAGGCTGATAAGAAATGGGCCGCTGCCAAGGAATTCAAGCGCGATGAGGAAGATGATGCCTACATCAAGGGTCGCGAAGAAAGGGCTAGACGTGAGAAGCAGCGCAAGGAGAAGAACATTCTCGATGTCGACATGCGCTACGTTGAACCCGCACGCCGTGGTGGTGATTTCCGTGGACGCGGCCGTGGCGGTGACCGTGGCGGCGACCGTGGACGACCCCGTGGCCAACGCGGTGAATTCCGTGGACGCGGAGGCAATGGTCCTCAGGGCCCTACGGTTGATGAGAAGAACTTCCCCTCTCTCGGCGCGGGCAAATAAACGATCCTGTAGCTTGAAGTTGCGACGTTGGGTTAGGCCGTACGTTTCGCTATCTACGCTGTTGAGATACGTCTTAATTTAAAATCGTTTGCAGAACCATCAAATGCCACCAGCAATCTTGCTTTCTTCTCTTTTCAGCAAAGCTTCAGGCGAAACAGAATGGAACGGGGCAATGCCAAAAATTCGAGGCTTTTCTGTGCAATTAATCATATGAATCTATTGTCTCCTTTTTTGCCCTCCTTTTCTTCTGGGCTCTTGTATCTTCCAAGACCTTCCAGTGTTCAACTTAATTTCAAATGTCATATGGGCTCAACTTTCTCTTTCACCTTCCCTGATCTACGGTCTCAAGAAGCAAGGTGAAGATTACGCAATGTAGATTCGGCCGGAAATCATGTGCAATATTGGTTTTTTCTCGGGGTTGAACTGAAAAAAAAAAGGTTCAAAATTCAATCTCTTCTGTTCATCCCATCCGATTATCTTGGATTGTTTCGTTTGTTCAAGTTTTACTGTTGGCGCAATTGCGGTTTCCCATCGCTCATCATATTTCGAAGCTTGATTTGCAAGCGGAACGGACTGTGCTGCGAAAATTAATTGGTATCTCATATCTGGACCTGCTTAAAGAGATTAGATTCGTGGTCTGTGCTTGATGGACATGACGGATGTGATACCATGTATCGGAAGGTGATGCAGATGTTTCCCCATTCCTCCACAGCCGTTCCCAGAAAAGCGCTATTCTAGCTTGGAGTGATATTGGGCTAATAACGGGGTTTTCAGGGTTATTCCTATAGAGAGAGATGATACAAGTCCCATTCTTCACTCTTATCTTCCGTCCTTTTCTTTTTCTTTCTTTCTTTCTTTTCCCTCTCTATCCCTCTCTATCGCTTGCTACACAACTTCAGATATCTCTCAAGGCTCCGGCTGGAGTCCTCGTCTTTAACTCTTGAATTTTACAATAACCCCCTTTTTTAAGAAAAGATCCCACTTCTTCCCTTGAGGATGATATCAATTGTTAAATACCCCTGGGATCCTCCCACCCCTCACACCGCCCGTTCCACCTGCTCCATTTTTCTCCCGCCGCTATACGAACGCCTCACTGGTGCCGGTGCCGCCGCAATCACTCCTCACACATCGCGGTCGACCTGTTCGATTTTCGAACCCGAAACCCCATCCAGCGCCAAATCGGTGTGGGCAGCGTCGTTCCGCGGGCCATCGTGCCCAGCAAGTTTGCTAGTGTCAATAGGCAGAGCCCAAGGAAGAAAGAGTCAAGACAGTGCGGCGGGCGGGAGATTTATGGGGCTTCGTTGTCCTTGAGAAAACTGGGTTGAGGGCCTGAGGTATTCTAATTACTTTTCTTTTAAATGGTTCTTGGGAACATTTGGCTGACGTTATTGTTATATTACTGCAGTAGCTTCACTGCTATTCCGGCAACGCGTCGTCAATTTTGCCGCAGAGAGGATGAAGCCCTTCCTCCTCCTCCTCCTCCTCCTTCTTCTTCTTCTTCTTCTTCTTCTTCTTCTTCTTCTGTTGACTCTATCGGGGTTGGTGTGTTGGCTTTGAACGTATCCGCTTGTTCATACCTTTCCAGGGCCTTTTAAGAGTTCATTATACACTCGGTCCATTTCCTCTGGAATTCATATGAATGGGCAGTTAAGAGAGTGATCAGATCAATACCTTCAGGGCTTGATATTGGCTTCCATCTTCCTTACTTCTAGATTTCTTTTAGGACAAATATTTTGAGTATCTGGCACCGGGAATCATTTGACTGCAACTGATATTGTTGTAGTCCATTTTTTCGAAGGCGAACGTTCTCAGGTTCTGAAAACTCATCAATGTTTAAATCGCTGTAGCAAAATAACTCGGTCAATAGGTACCCTTTGTGTGGTCGTTTGGAAATATTGATTCTCAAGCACAGCGTCCATCAGCATTACTTGACTTCATAGGGTCCTGGTACCCTCAATCCTACGATGCCTTGACACGTGGATTTCGCACCTCACTTACAATGATCTCTTATAGCCCTCCTAACGTTTTACGAATCTACAAGGCTAAATGGTACGTCTCACTAGTCACTAGTCATGCGATGCGATTTATATTCTGTGACGCGTAAGACCGCTTTCACTCTCTTGCACACGCTTGCGAGGCATCATCGGAAACTCCGACATCACCGCCAAAACAAAAAAGAAATTGCACTCTTCATTTTCAACTAGATTCACTCCAAAGATCCTAATGGCCGTTGGTGATATCTTCGCGACTTAATGGTTTAGAGATAGATCAAACGCCGACTGTCAGAAAATATCATGCTCGAAATGAATGAGGAATAGAACACGAAGGTCACTCATATAGAAAGATGTCATACAACAAATATAACATATAGATTCTTAATGGGCAGTATACTAGTCTAAGTATACAAGAAGCCAACCCTATTTACAGCTTCAAAAACCAACGCTCCCAGTACGCCAGATTCCCCAAATCACAGGTGACGTGACGCGATGAAAGCTCCTTGCACCAGTCATCTCGTCGCTGAACCGATGGAAGGTCCGGCTATGCTATTTCATTTTGGGGCTAGCCCAGCCATTACCTGCATCAGGCTCATCGTTCAGAGCAATTTTTACTTGCGATTCATGACGCTCTTCCTGAAACTCTATCACAAAATCGTAGTTTTCACCATCACCATGTTCAGCAGGGCTTTCTCTATCGGGTCCTCCACTGGCGTCTTCCTCCAGGAACTTTAGACCATCCATTGCTTTCCCGTTACAAGCTCGTTCTAGGGCCAGGAACGCAAAATGCCCACCAACAACAGGCCGCGCAAAGAAATTTGGACCGGGAAAACCGCCATCACCCTCGGTCTTGTATAGATCTGTCAGTGGTCGGTCCGTTGCTGTCTCATTAATCCACAAGGCAACGGAGTCTAATATTTCATGACGAGTTGACTCGCTAGCAACCGCCATAGCGAAAAACTCCCAGTCTGACTTGGTATATAGATGCCGGCTATCAAGGGGAAGGCCATACTTTTGCCGTACATTATGATACCATTTTGATTGCAAAATGTAGATGTGTTTCGGGATAAACCCTTCCCGGTGCTTTGTCTGTTTTGTCAATGGTATCTGATCGACCCCGCGGGGACTCGGGTCGTATTGTGTACCGTCTAAGTGAAAACATAGAAGTGCATCCGCGTACATATTATATATAGTTGTCCAGGAACCGTACCAATCATAAGCAACTTTAGCATGCGTCTTGTCTCTCGAAAGGCCGTATCCTTCCCATTTGGAGATATACGTGTCGGAAACGTTCTAGTAAGTTTTGATCTTAGAATTGCCAGCCATATCTAACAATGGACGGCTTCACCTACCTTATAGAACGACGTATCTTCTTTGTTTTCGATAAACCGTGAAATTTCACTCATAGCATTGATGCCGACAATTCCCTTCAAGGCGAGGTTCGTCTGAAGGGCCAACCATCCAGCGAAATCGTCGGTAGAGACTTCGATGCATCAGCATGTAACTTCAGCGCGCATATATCTTTATATTACTTACGTTGATTCTCGGGCATCAAAGAAAATTTGACCAAGTAGCCGGTCCATTGTTTAATTAAGTCGTATGATCTCTCGACCCATGCATGTGCACGCGAAACAGCGCCACCATCAATCCACGGGTTGTCGATCTTATCAATGCCATCGCTAATCTGAAGAGGAGATAGTGGAAATATTCCACGCACTGGGGGCAAGACACCATCTGCATCATTGATACCCCGTGAATGTAACGGCACCTCACCGGCGGCTCCAGCAGGGTATCTAAGCGAGTTGACCACAGCAAGGGCCATAATGAGCATGTTGCCACACTCCTCAACTGGCATGTATTCATCCCTCCCATCAGGGTGTCCGGTCATATTTGGGAAGTGGGAGCCAAGGTCATGCATAGAGTAGCTATTCGGATATTGCCCGCTTAACATATGTTCGATGAGTGGTTCCAGCAAATATGCCAACCATCGCGGGTTTGTATAGAGAAAGAAGGGGAAAGACGGGAAGATGACGTCCACCGTCTGACAATTCCCATTCGAAGATATCTCTTTAAGGAATAAGATCGGATTGTCTGCGGTCCCAGAAAATGAAGTTGCGCCAAGGACTTGCCTTGCTGAAAGGGCGACGATATCTACATAATCATCGGCTCCAGATAGGAAGGCATCATTGGCCAATTGGGTTGAATATTTGGTCGCAAGTAACCGGGCATTCTCGAAGTCATGATAATGAAACACAAGTAGAGCATTAATATCTGCAAAAAATGACTGCCAAAGCGGTTTCATTAATGTTAGTCCTCTGGAGGCAGCAAATTGCACGACTGGATCCTGAATATGTGCAACAGTAAAGGTAATTGCGTCTTTGTGGATATCACGGCTAAGATTAAAAGATTTCGCGAATGCAAAGACCGGCTCATTATTCATGATCGTCCGGAACACTGGGTCATTGATATTCTGTAAAGTACCCGTTCTCGCAAAGCGCTGCCTCAAAATTGCAGAGGTACCAGATTCATACCGGACATCCTACAAGTGACATTAGTGATCTGTCCATCGAAGTTCAGGTGAGTGGATTCATCCATACTATAGGTGCCGTAAAGTGCAGGGTACCCCATTCAGAGCGGTCACTATTTTCTGTAAATAACAGTTCAATTTTTCGTTTCACTTGCCATTGCAGCAGGCCCTTGTCACCCTGGTCAGGGGCGATATGATCGAAATGCCATTCTAACATGCTGCCTCGATCCCCGCTGACCCATTGGCCGTTCATGTCCATGTATATGTTTACATTGATATTGCCCTTTACAAAAACAGTTACATAAGAGGCAGGAATAGCCTGACGCAAAGTTGAAGTTGGCGTTATTGGAGACAGAAATGAAATAGTGATATCCACCTCGGTCGCAATTTTTTCTTCAGCTTGTCCGGGTATACGATACGTCAAATTCGTCGTTGACGCATCGTAACTTGAGCCAAGAAAGGTCGGAAATCCCAGACGATAGCTATATATCCAGTCACTAAAACTTGCAGTTCATTCGTGCGAAATTTGAGAGAAAAAAAAAAGGGAGGGGGGAACAGAAGGAGAGCGCCTCCTTACCCGTCAGGATTCTTTGAATCTAGCGAGTCGTGCGGTCTGCCAAGCAATGGATACACTGTGCCCGTGCTAGGCATTTGGGCCATGAAACTCATGCCCATTTCCTGACCAGTCCAAAACATGGGCCATTTCGACCACGGGTCTCCACGGGCATTCCCAACCCAGGTGCTTAGGTACGGATTTCGTACGATGAGCGGCAACACGGGCGGCTTCAGGCGAGAGGCAGATAAGACAGTGAGTGGAAAAAGGATTGCTGCCCAGAAAAAGGCGGCGGGTATAGCCCACCGCATGACGGCGCCCATGGTATTGGGACTCGAGCTTCACCGGGAAGTCTTCGAAAGTAGAAAAGGATTAACCACGGGAAAGCGAAACAGGCTATTCTCTCGATTCAAGGAAGCCTTGAGAGGAGAGAGTGTTAAGAGCACAATAATGTCATCAAGACATCAGGAGGAGGAGAACGAGGTTTTAATGTTTGTTGGTGGTAGAAGGAGACAACCAGCAACTTGTCGATGATGAAGTTGGCAGTTGGGGATCCAGAAGCGGAAGTGAGTTTGGGAGTCAGGCGGGGAAGCCACTCCTGAGGTCAGACTCCCCGCAACTTTGACTAAGCCCCAACGAGGAAATGGATATTATCTTGACCATGCCAGGGGTTAGCTATGCATTGGCTGTCTTGATGATCGACAGTTAGTTAAGTAGTTAGCAGATGCGAGGAATTGTTTTTTTGCTGCGACGTTGGTTCGGTTCACAATTCCACGCTCGCATCTGACTCTTATGATTTCCCAAGCCTGTCAGCAGACTCCTTGAACCCTGGATCTAATCCAAGACAAATTCAGAGTATTCTCGTCTTATGATAAGCGGATTTACTCCATACACTATTGCTATCGTCCAGTTGATCCGCCAGTAGCCATTTTACTATAAACCTAACTAAATGCAAGTAGGACAAAAACTGAATCACGGAATTTTCATTGCATCGCAAAAGATACAAGTTTAAGCCTTCAGCCAGCTTTACCAGTTGGAATATTAAACAGAATAGCCGGCTGACCATCTTTGAACGGGCGATCAATTCGGAAGTATCCTTTCCTCTCAAACTGAATGATGTCTCCCTCCACAAGGCCGGCAGCATTACAGTCAGCTAATGCCTCGGATTTAGATTCAGTCTTCGGGTTCAAGATATCGTTAATCTCATCGTCCTTTTCCATCTTATCTTTAGTGATAAGATAGTCAAAATCATACATTGTGACTGGAACAAGCTCCTGGTCCTTGGACAGCCAAGTCACCTTCTTCTCTGTTTTCTTGACGTCTCCCGCAAGATGGAGCTCAAGATCTAGACAAGTGACCTTCCCATCGCGACTATGGATCTTGCGGACAAATGCATTGCCCCAGTTCATCAGCGTGATCTCTTCGCCTTCTTTGAAGCCCATGGCATCAGCCTGATCAAGAATTATAGTATTGCTGTACACGACTTTTTTCATGCCCACATCAGGATTCTTTCCATGCTTGGGTTTCTCAGCAGACGTAACACCCTCGGCACCTTGAACCTTGCACTCAACGATGTCTTCCTTGTTGATTGCCGTATGTCGTGGGGCCACAGGATCGATATATTTCTTGTTGGTTGCCCAAAATTTGCTCCAATCTTGGTTCACGACATTCTTGCTGGGACCTTGCTTCAGGATGAATTCACGCAATGCAGGGACAGTCATTCCTCGCCGACGGATTCCCCTAATAGTGGGCATGCGAGGATCATCCCATCCCCACACTGTTCCTTGGTCAACAATCTGAGTGAGTTTTCGCTTAGACAGAACTGAACGAATGAAGTTCAGGCGAGAGAAGTCCCAGATGTGCACTTTTCGCAAACGTAGTGCATCCTGCATCCAGGCATATTGCGCATTTCGATCCCCATATTCAGTGGTCCGCAATGCATGAGTTACACCCTCCAAAGAATCCAGGATTGGAACACAAAAATCATACGTTGGGTAGATCTTCCAAGTGCTGCCAGTTCGGTGGTGTGGTTGGAAGTTGCAGCGGTAAATAACCGGGTCTCTCAGTGCCTTATTGGCATCATCAACTGAGATCTTTGCACGGATGCACCATCTCTGTCCCTCCTGTGAGCCAGTTTTCATCTCAGCAAAATGGGCAAGATTCTGCTCAACAGAAGCATCTCGGTTCTTGCTTGCAATACCCTCACGTCTCTCAAATTGCATCTGCTCTTTCTCTGTGTCATCGGCATAAGCTTTCCCATCTTTAATAATTTGCACACAGTATTCATACATCTCCTGGAAATAGTCACTTGAGAATGAGGTTTTATCAGGTGTAATTCCAAGCAGAGACAGATCGTGTTTGATAGCATCCTCAAACTCCTGGTTTTCCTTGGTTGGATTGGTATCATCAAATCGGCAGATCATAGTTCCTTTGTACTGCTCATGGGCAAAGTAATCATTGAGCAAAGCAGCCTTCGCATGTCCAATGTGGAGATACCCAGATGGCTCAGGGGGGAAACGAGTGACAACTCCATTCTCTGTGTCAAGAAGGCCAATATTATAACTCGCTCCTGCGGCACTTGCAGCAGCCTTCTTCTTTTGCGCACTGGCTTGCAGTTCAGATGGTCCATTGTTTACCCAGGGATACGATGCCTCAATGAAATTGAACCATCTTGTCAGGTTGTTTGCAGCCCTCTTGATATTGGGGAGAGCAACCTTATTACCACGGAGGGCTGCCCAGATCACGATGTCCGCGAGTGTGAGGGAGTAACCAACAATATAGGAGCGCAGCGTCAAATGCGAGTTAAGCTCTTTCATTGGTTTATCAAGGGTTTTGAAATCAGGGTTCCTGAGTTCAGAGGCTCGATTAATCCACTCGTCAACCTGCAGTAGGCAACATGTAAGTCCGGCCTGTCTGTTTTCACCAAAAGTGCGTCTGCATACCTGTTCTTTATCTCCTGTCTGCAAAGGTTGATAGGTGCCTCGAAGGTAAGGTAGGATATCGTCATCATATACCAATTTTCCATCAGCCAGCTTTAGCTCCATTTTTCCCTTTTTTGCCCCGACGGATTCCTCGTCCTCAAAGGAAATTGTAACCCCGGCATCCGGTGCGGATATCTGGACATAGGTGGCCGCAGTGACAACAGGTAAGGTATATGCCGCATTGGCCTTAGAAGCGACAGTGAGTAACACCATCTAAGTCTAATGGTCAGCAGATTCTTAGGAGCTGCAATTGGCGACTTACCCTAGCTTTTCGACCACAGAAACGGCTATGTAGGATAATTTGAACTGTGTGCAAATTGATTACAAGCACAAGCTTGGAATCAAAAACTGAGAATCCCTGTTGACCCGGAGCGTTCAGGGAATGACTGTTTGTGTTGCCCACATCTCACTTCGGGATTTGGAGGGGTAGAACCTCTGGATTCTCGGAGGATTCATGTTCCTTTCCGGCGGGTTTAAGGTTCTACGGATTAATAATTGCTCCCTTTCCGGCGCGGCCGAAGACGCGCCTCATCACGGAATAACGTCATTCCCCATTGTTGATGGTGCTGCACGCGATGTCCCGCTCATCGAAAAGTAGACGCGCTCACGGCAGACGGCGATCCTCGTTCTCTCTTCATTAGTTATCGGCGTCTTTTCAGTCACGAGCGGGCAAGAAGAGAAATTGACCCCTTTGGAAGTGGAATGAGTAATTCTCAATTTTAAAAATAGACTCCGAATCCCCAAGACAGCGGCTTGGGTGTCGCTGGTCTCTTTTTCCTCCCTGTTATATTCATTTACCCAGATACCCAAATTCGCCTTTTGACCTCCTAGTCTCTGTACTTTTGCAATCGCTCATAATGTCTACTCCCACGCCTTTCGCTACAGCGCGACCGGCCCTCCTTGAAAAATCCTCCAACACTATACTCCTACCATCAAATCACTCTCACACCCCAAACACTATGCATAAGCCCTTCATGCCAGCTAGCGATATTCGAACTTCTCTTGTGTCACCCGGTGCTATTGCTGGACAAAAACGCTCAATTGATCAAGCGAACAACGACCATATCACAAAAAGCTCCCTCGGTCAAACAAGACGGTCAGAACGCTTTTCTATCTATGAAGAGCTGCCGCACTCAAGTGTTAATCCTCATCCTGACACGACGGTAAGCCTAAAAGGATCTATAATGCCTTGCTTCATGGATCAAATCTACTCACTAGACAACCCAGACTTCTTCTTTGTGTCAGTCAACGGCAGTAGCCGAGCCTAGTCTTGACGAACAGGAGCAAGAATCTCAAGAGAGTATAGGCTTGTTATCCCTTATCAACCTAAGCCAAGCTTCTGAGAACAACTCTTTATACATATATTCTACAAAGACTCGACGGAACATCCCCGACTCAACCAAACTTAGATCCGTCGTTCCAGCGGACCCTGAACAGAGAAAGCTCTTTATCGAACAGGTAAGCAGGTCCTAAGAATTAAGACAAGATCTTGATTACCTTTTCTCTTACAAACTCGTTATTAGAAAGCCAACTTGCTTCTCGTACGACTACAAGCTGCTGTGAAGGTCATGGATCGAAAACAAGACCTCGACCGTCGGCTAGCAGACTTTGAGGCTCGCTATGCTGCGCAAAGAAAACACTGGGAGGCAACTCTCGAGCACCTTAACAAAAGCTCCGTAGTCGCTAAACCCTCACCCACAAGCGTTCCGAATAGAAAGGCTCCTAAACTCGACCCATCACCTGCACTTCGCGAGCAGCAATGCCATGTCGCCACAATGCTTTCCTCTCCCCTCACGTCGAACACAAGCGAAATCACAGACGACCAGCCTACTCCAAAGCAAGGAGATGCGAACCTTGGACATCAATCCCAGGGATTGATGTCTCCAATTCAACTCCCCAACCCTGAAAAGAAGGATAAGGAGGGCATGATTATCATTGACAAAGATATAAACTGCTCAGTTGAAAAGATGATGGCCAAGGCCAAGCGTGGAGAAGCGTTGGACGGACTTCTAAAACTGATGGAGACTACGAACGAGTACGATGGCCTAGACGAATGGGCTGGGTAAATAGTATGGGAAACAGACATAAACTGTACTACGAACATGCTCACATAGGTAATCAAGGCTGATAACCCTTTTAATTTCATGTTGAGGTTCTTAACTCTTCCCCATGGCAATTACCAGAAGGATTCCATCTCGCCTCTGTGACTCTTGAGGCAATTACGTTGTTTTGTAAATTGCAGAAGCGAATTCTGCTATGTTTCCATACTCTAGGAATTTGCTATGCAATTCTAGTCATGTTTGGCTCTTCACACAAACAAGGGAATAAGTTAATAATATCCAGCTGTTATCATTTCTGTGATAAAGGCCTTTTAATGTTTGTTCCATGGCAAACAAGCCATCAATGGCCTTTAATAGCTGTCAGAGCCTGTGAAAAGTTTTGGCATTCTTTCTAGTCAGCAAATGATTCCACTTCACAATAACAAATACCAACAGTCATATATATATGCAAAGCTCAAATGTCTTCCTTTAACCCTCCCCAGCGAGTGGAGCTGAGTACCAACTTTGATTAGTGACATTCACACTGGCAGATTCCGGCTTATAAGCCCTCTTCCTTTTTTTTTTTCCTTTCTTTTAAATCCTCCCTTGCACTCAGGCTCTTGGTTTCTCTATATAACTCGTCATTGAGTTGTGGTCTCCGCCCTTCGCTTTAGATAATCAGCAGGCCTTTTCACACGGCATACATATCAATACAGCAGGCCTAATCAACATATCCATACACATGGATTCGATATCTCCTGCCCAACTTCCACTGTAAGTATAACACCTAGATAACAATCAGCCACCTCCACTACTTAGCACATACTCTGCAGTCTTACAAAGGGCCCCACCGTTAAGATCTCACATGCCGCCTTGGAAGATGAGACGCCCGTTACGGTTCACAATGCTATGCCAAAGGCACTGATCAGACATTTCTCCCCCTTCTTAGACGATTGCTTCCCCCAAGCGGGCAAACTCCACGTTAACCGCAAAGGCTGCGATGGAGCGACCTACGTCACCATCTACGGAGGTGTGAGCGCGGCCTTCGCTCACATTTTTCAATGGATGGTCTCTTGCAAAAACACATGCATCCAACGGATTGAGCGCCTTGAATTTACGCAATACGCTAGGCTCCATGAAGCCGCAGTGCTTCTTGGAATGAAGGAAATTGAAAGGGATATGGCCGACCGCATGGATACTGTGGCGAAGTCGCAGGTCGCAATCGAAGATGTCAGGATCATATACAAGAATTTCCCAAGGGACTCGTTCGCTCGACAAGTAGTGATCCGCAGTATCGGAGAGGCTATATTTGAACGCCGCCTGCGCCGATGGGGCGCGTATAAGGAGTTTAAGCTCGAGTGTATTGAGTATGATAACGATATTTATAATTATATCGAAGAGAAAAAGCGAAGAATTTGGGAGGCTGAGAGGGCAAAACGCGACGTTCAAAAGAACCGCGAAGAGAGAAGGCGAAGGAAAAAGGGACAACATTCGAAAGAATCCGACGCTGTTGCAAAGGAACAAGTTGTGACCAAGACGGTCCAAGGCGTTGTCGCTCGAAAAGGCCGGGGATCTAAGCCCACGTACGTTCGTGTGGGACTGGAGGACTTTGGGGTTTCACACCAGCAATTTTGTCGCCGCGGAAAGAGATAGACACCAAATATTCGATGGACCCTACTTTCACTTTTTATTTATCATTAGGTTTTAGGAATTGCATATTATACTTGGAGTGAAAAGAATAGGGTGGATTTTGTGTGAACATTATGGTGGGTTTTTGTATTTAGGGGCTTAACTAGAAATTGGAATGTATTGGCAGTTTTTAGAAAAATCAGCCTATAATCGCGTATTCTGCTAGTCGATTAGTTAAATGGTATCGATTATAGCACCAAAACAGTTCATTTGTGACTCAGCGGGCCTTTTTCAACTTTCTCACCCTGCGACCACGCACATCTCTCCCTTCTTCGATATCGCCCAAAGCTGCCCGTTTTGCTCCTCCAACTTCCTTCAACAACCCCCCTCTTACTATTCTTCCTTCAATACTCACGCCCTCCTCCTTCCAAGCCTCCATCTGTCTTCCAACTCTCTGCTCAATGGCCAGTAGCAGCTGTACATCCCGTTGCCCCACTAAAGTGATTGCCTCACCTTCCCTTCCCGCACGAGCCGTTCGGCCAACTCGATGAATATAATCGTCGGGATTGCGCGGCACGTCAAAGTTTACCACCAAACCAACGGATGGAATATCTAAGCCACGAGCAGCCACGTCGGTGGCGACTAGAAGCCTGGCGGCTGACGCACGAAACCGGGCAAGATTGGATGTCCGTTCAGACTGTGGTAGCAAACTGTGTAGAGAGGTCACTGGGTGACCAAGCCCCCGTAGCAAGCGTTCCAGTAGATCAGCAGTTTTCGTTCGGTTGCAAAATATAATAGCAGGTTTAGAACTATTGGCTTCAGTGGACAAAAGGACGTGAAGAAACACCTCACGATGGGTCATGGGAACTTGAAGATAGCACTGCTTGAGGGTGGGTGGGATAGTGGCATTACTTTCGGTTGAGATTTCGGTGACAAATATTGGTGGCCGGTTTTGAATTCGTGGCATCGACTTCAGTGCACGCACTTCTGGAGTAACTGTAGCGGTGAATAATAAAGTCTGGCGTGATGTAGGTGCAGGAAGTGCTGATAAACAAGTCTCCACGTCGGGAAGCATGCTTCCTGGGCCACTGGCCAAAAGTCGATCCGCTTCATCGAGAACAACCGTACGCACTCTATTAAGCCCGTATATTGTATCTTGTCCTGACGTCTTTATGTGGTCTGCCAGACGGCCCGGCGTAGCGATCACAACATGGGGCCTAGTTGAAAGAGCGATAGCTTGCGGACGCATCTCACTTCCCCCAGTGATTAAAATAGGTTTAAGCGACTGTGGGGCTGAGATAGCCTTGAACTGCTCAAAAATCTGAATTGCCAACTCTCTAAACCTCCAGTCAATCTCTATTTCATCATAGGAACTAGATGAGAAATACTTACCTGGTAGGTGTCAGAACAACCGCAAAAATTCCAAACGGATCTTCACTCCAACGATGTAATATCGGCGCCGCAAATGCAACCGTCTTCCCGGAACCTGTTCGACTCCCACCAATGCAATCTCTTCCCTTTAATATTTCCGGGATACATGCCCTCTGAATCGCCGTAGGCCGTTTAATCGCCATTTCAGATAAGGAGCTTACTAGCCAAGGTGCAAGGCCCAATGAAGCAAAAGAGAAATTGGCGGTTTCAAGGCCCAATGCGAATGCATCTTTGGCAGTTATGGGGTCAGGTTCGTCGGCGCGTTCGTCTTGCTCAGTTACTGCTAAATTTGACTTTTTCTTTATACGGAAGAGGGTCGGGAGCGGACGTCGTGGCACAAAAGAATCGTCTTCAGAGGGTTCGGATTCTGATACGCGGCGTCGCTTCGGAGGTCGTTCTGCAATCTCGACACCTGCGCCTTCTTCTTCACTAATCACGCTAGGCGATTGGATACTACGTGGCCCTTGCTCACGGGCTTCCTCCAGGCCTTCCTGCCGCTCACTTCGCAGTGCCATTTTGATATCGATTCCCGTCCAAAATGTTGCAAAGATGTGGCTGGCAGAAAAAAAGTAGCCGCGGCCAGGGCGGTGAGCTTCATGGATACTTCCGCGTGTCACGTGATTAGACTTTGCTTTGAGCCGAGAATAGCCATCGAAATCGACTTCTCTTCTAACTCCTGGGAGCATTCATTATGAAAATAGGTATCATTTATCTACCCTAGTGTAGACATCAAAGATGGTAGGGGTAGAGCATACATATGTGTGCTCCCCCGGAGAAAAAGGAAAGAAGTTTAATGCCGAAATACAGAAGGTTGCACGAAGCAACAAAATGTCACCAACCAAAGCAGCTTAGTTTAACTTCATTCACACACTTCTTTATCTTTGAAAATCCATAATTTCCACTTCCAAAATATTATACGCTTGCAATCCCATCAAAACCAGTCTAGTCACCGGATATCATTCCGACTGCGTCTTCTCATTGTATTCCTCACTGTTTCGAGCTCAAAGGCGTCCCCTCTCTCTAGACCATCCTCGACGGCGCATTCTTCCACACCAAGGTTAGGAGGAGTCCTTGATCCCATAGAGCAACCCACCACGCCAGAAGTGTTGGAATGGTCTTCCGGACTATGCCCGTACGCACCACCAACGCTCTCCATGGTAAACGGACTCGCGGTAGGCGCGTCGAGAATCGACAGTTCCTGCTGAGTGAACCACCGTGGCAACAAGAATGTCCGTACAGGAATAAGCAAAAGAATGAATACCGGGAACCCAATGGCCGCAATGGTCTGAGTGATGGCAAACGTTGCACCAAATCCGACCAGCTCAATTCCCACAAATACCCAAATAGCGAGTCGTCGCTCGATTCTTTTGAGAGGGTCTGATGACGGGGTTAGTTTCGTATCCTGGGCTAGGAACAAGAGCTTTTGCGTCACGCCATTGCCGAGCAGGGCCTGGACACCCATGATAAAAAACAGTCCGGCCATAACTGCCTGGGGGATGAGATGCAATACCACCAACAACGGTCCCGTCATTGTACCGAGTGTTAAGAGGCCCTGTGCGAGATTGCTAACTCGCTGTTCAACAACGTGATCATTGACCCGAACTGCCTTTCCCTTGTTGACCTCATCGTCATCTGCTACCTGACGGGTGACGCAAAGTGCAGCGGTATGGAAAGGTGCTTGTGGAATGAGCCCATTGGGGAAGGGAATCCCCAGAATTCCTGCTATGCCCGTAGTTAAGCCAAGCAGGAAAATATCCCAGTGAAACCCAGCCGGCTTGCGAAGTGGAAATTCAGTGCCCTGAGCTATAAGGGAGGAGACTTAAAGCCAAAATCAGCAATTATACCGTTGACAATTTTAAGAGCATCGATACGCACCATTGTGATCAAAATAAAACAGAATTGTTAGTAGCATTGCGAACGGAATAGCAAGAAAGACGTCGCCAACGTCGATATTCCAGAAATGCACTAGCCAGCCGCGGTCTAAGGTGGGAAAGAATGCTTTTGTTGTGGGCAAAGTCTCTACTTGAACGTTTTTCATATGGCCAATGTGCACGAATCCCGTGAAGAACACGATTGTGAGCGGAGTGCCGTAATCCTCGATGAATTTACGAATCGGACGCTTGAATAGATTGCTGTCACCAACCCATCCACAGATAAAACCAATCATAAGGACAAGTAACGCGACCATTATCGAGAGATATGCCGATGTCTCGCCAGCCATTCCCCATTGCCTAGTCAAAACCTGGACTCCCTTTTGAAGATAGATAAAAGCGACATAGAATCCAAAAATATCGCAGGAGAACCGGGTCACATATGTCAAACCGTTGCAAGAATTGGTGATTGCGAGGACCCAATGCATAATCAAAGACCAGCTGAAGAATGATTAGATACGTCTACCAAAGAAAAAGGTTATTATTCCTTGGCAACTGGGAAAACATACATTCCAATCCAGCACATGAAAGCCAAGTAATTTGTGCCTCTTGGTGCTATAATGTCATACACGGTGTAGTTGAAGACCGTGATTGGACCTAGAACAATCAATACCATATCTCTGCATGGTCGGCACCGTTATTAAATAAATTTCGAGACTTGCCTGTGACTCCGACAATAACAAGCGGTTGCGCAGCAAAGAAAGCAAAAACAACGGCACCCAAAACCGAGGCAAGCAGAACCTCGTTTACTCCGTAGCTCATATGTGTTTTTTCAAACATGTCTAATGAGAACGCGAGAGCGGGCAAGATACTGTTGTCCTCGTAAGTCATCTATCACGCCCAAGTGACAGGATTGCGGCAGCTACATGACATCTTGGGTATTGTGATGGAAATTTTACTTCCGCAAAAGACGCTGATAAAAGTTGCATGAAAGGAGGAAAAAAAGAGATGAGAGATATCCCACGTGGTTATCCCCAACGGGGGGCGAAGTGGAACATAGTTGCGAACAGAGTTCGAACAGGGCAAAGAAAATCCAGAAGAGAAGAAAATCGTGCATTATCCGGGTCATACTTTGCAAAATACATATAAACCGTCGCTGGCACAACTCGATAATCCCACGCATCCTTCCAATCGCTCCAGTAATAGGGAGCCCTTCTCTTTATGTCGTTCACCATTCCCTGGAAAAAGTGAATTTTCCACCATTTATCCCCATCTGCTCCAGACGTAGCTTCATGTGGAGCTACTCCTAGCCGTTGAGAGCCAAATTGGCCAGGCTCATGGGATGCGTGTGGGACATCTGCAGAGTATACGTGTGGATGCGGTCGGGCTATATGAAGTGACGTTTTGCTAGATGATTGCCACGGTATCCGATGAGAGGGGCCTGGGGCGCTTGTAGAGTGGAGGTTGGCACCTTGCGGCAGGGAAAAAGCGCCCTGGGAAGCGGTCTGTCCAATGCCAGCCATGAGGGCGACATAAAGAGTCTTGCTTCTCTCGCCAAAAGGAAGGAAAATGAGGAACTTGCTCCAATTGATTGCTCCTCAGTATCGAATATATACAAGCCAGGGAGTGAAAGCAAGAGGTCTCATTCACCTGGTTTGCTTCTTTCTTCCCTCAATTTTGAACCTTCGCCAAATCGGAATTACTCGGACCCGAAACTCTATTGTCCATAAGCGAACGACGTCATAGCATAATCCTTCCTCCGCCTCCCAGTGGCTCGATCAGGCAGCTTAATAACAGGCTTTTAGTGTGGCTTGTGATCTCCGCGGAATCTCCAAGCTGGACTTGGAATCTTCGTATCTACTATGGGTTATGTGTCGTCCATGCTGCATGCTCATTCCGTTCTTGCTCCCTTGCCCGACTTGCCCGACTACATACACCAAATATCACCCTTGCATGGGTTGGTGATACGAAAGGCCTATGTGTTAGCACATGGTCAACGTGCCGGATCTTGTCCCGCTCATGTCCGCGAGATACCGCCTAGAAAGCATCTAGCTCTCTAACGAGGACGCAGAATACAAGCCGACACGGGAGACGCAGGGAACTGGTAGGATCCTCCGCCGACTAGCGGAAAGGCCAACCAAGGAAGAAATGTTGTTTTGCTGGAGGCCGCAGAATAGGATCAAGCCGCATCGCTGCTAATAAAGCGGCTAGGCCGCCCTCTCCAGGGGGTCCAAGGGCAAGGGTCGTTTAAACAGCGCTAGAACGCACGCTAAACCACCCAGCGAAAACGCGAGAATGACTGTCTTTGGTGAGATAGCTGGGTCCCCAGCTCGAAATAAATATGAGACTTGGTTGAGCCAGGTTTTAGATTTGAAACGCGAAATAGCAGCATTTGTTGCTGCTCGTCGAAAGCGGGGCCGCGCGATAGAGATTGTTGGCTACTTGCATGGTTCTTTCAATTTTGGTATCCGTATCAGATCCAGCGATGAAGGACCAGACGCTATCATTCGATTCCCGAAACCGGGTCAGACTGCTTTCAAAGATGAAAAGGTCACAAATGAGGTTCAATTCATGACATTTCTCAACCAAAACCACCACCATTCCTCTTCCCCATATAATTGACTGGGGTCTCAGAGCCCCCACCAGCTCGGACCTTTCATCATTATGGATTTTGTTGAGGGCACGCGTTTATCAACTCTTGTAAGACAACCTACCCAAAGTGTCGAAGATGATGTGGTCCTCAATCCGAAGATTGAAGACGCAAAGTTGGACCGGATTTACGGCCAAACTGCAAATTTCATGCTTCAACTCTCGCAGCTCGATTTTGCCCAGATCGGTGCGATCTCGAACAACCCTACTTTGAACAAGTGGTCTGTCACCAACAGGCCACTCACATATAATATGAGTGAGTTAGCCACTGTATCAGGCTTTCCAACTGATAATTTCCCAACTGCACCATTTACATCGGCTAGCAAATACTTCCAGAATCTTGCGAACGAACACCTCATCCACCTCTGCACACAGCGGAACCTTGCTGATGATCCAGAAGATGCTCGAAAAAGATTTATTGCTCGTCATCGTTTCAAGCAACTTATCCCAAAATACTGTATGGATGACACCGGTCCCTTCAAACCTTTTTGTGACGACCTACAACCCTCGAACATCCTCATTGATGAGGAGACCCTCGAGATTACCGCCGTGATTGACCTTGAGTTTACAAACTTCACACCCGCCCAGTTCACATACGACCAGCCGTGGTGGCTCCTGTTATTGGGTCCTGACATGTGGCTTGAACGCTGACCATGGAAAGCTTTTTAAGACTCTATGAGCCTAGAATGAACCAGTTTTTACGAGCCTTGGAAAGGGTGGAAGGTGAAGTGGAGCCGGGATTGGAGCTTCCTGCCAAGCCACGTCTTTCTACCTTGATGCGCGACTCATGGGTCACTGGTCGGTTTTGGTTCAATTATGCAGCGAGGAAGAGCTTTGATATAGATGCCGTCTATTGGGCTGCACTACATGAGAAGGATGCCGATGACGATGTGCTAGCTGAAGATACTCGCAAGGAATTGCAAGCATTTATAGACATGAAGATGGCACAGCTGAAAGCGTACAAGAAGGATTGTACCGTCCTCTTTTCAACATAGCAAATGAACGGCGATTTTATATTCTTTACTTTTGAACGACAGTGATGCGAAATGACTTACTAGCAAATAAGGCGAATGAGAACAAAAGTTGGATTGATAGCCGGACGGCCCTCCCAATCGTGGCCTTTCTTCGGCTCCTGTAATCCTGTAAAGCAAGAGCTTCGTCGCGAAATCCTAGTTCATTGCCAGAATTTCTAGCTTGTGAAAGACGAAAGTTTCGTTGACATACCTTTGGGCTTGCAGTACCTCTTGCAACCCCGGCGCCTGTATAATATATCTGGAGAAATCGGAGCAATTGAGGAGAAAATGTGGATTGGAGTAGTGCGATGTCGGAAACAGCTGACCAACTACAGGATGGCTCCAATATGCATGTGTTAGGCAGCAATCTGAGGCATCTAGGTACAGTTTTGCTCCCGGCTGTTTGGTTCCAGCCATAAGCGTTCTTTCACAGCGTGTAGACAATTACACCCGGCTTACCACAAACGTTAGGTGTCCTCATTGCGAAAATTTCCTTCATCCGGTGGTAGAAGACGTGCAAAACGGATTGATTGGTAGAATGTTAGAATCCAGACCACATTTTGCGGGAGTTGGGAAGGCCATGAAAATGGCAAGCTACTCATTAAAAAGGGATGAGCATTAATCAGAGGTGATGTCTGGGTTAATGCCCGGGGTATGATCTCGTTTCTTCGTGGAATTTCAAGATTTCAATAATCATTTATGGTTGGAAGAATGGGAGTGCGATCCAATCCGGTCTTACAGGTCCAATTGTAGCAATTTTTCTCCCTGGGTGGTGATCGCCCTGTTTCCTTCACTCTCAGCTAATTCTCCCGCAATATTTGAATTGGAGGTGGGTTAAACATTTCCTATCATAGGAGGAGATATGGGAATACTTTTACGGCGTAGATGCAATAACAAAACCAACACATATGCTTCAGACAAGTAATCTTAATACATCTTCGAAATCACCAAGCATCAATCTTTAAGTACAGAGTGCATCTGACCTGGAAAAAGGGAAATTAGTACACATGGAGGACCCCCTAAAAGCAGTCAGCCTTCACAAGACATGTAAATCATATTTGTCCTTTAATTCTCAATTTCCCCTTTTTCAAAGTAGTTAGTGTCTCACGGCATGTGCCATGTGTCAGCAAGTTACGAATTCCATCGAAAGACTTGAACGCGACCAAATCACACCGGTGGTGGGGGTGGAGGTTGTTCGCTTGGAGGCTAAATCCTAACGTAAGTCATGTTTCTGGTAAAATAGCTAGGGAAGAGAACTTACTGGTGGTGGTGGTCCCTCTGTCGGAGGTGGTGGAGGTGGGAGGTTAGCTCCTGGATATCCAGAAAACATGGGTCCCATGCCAGGAGGCGGTGGTGGAGCACCGCCGAGTCCTGGGGGTGCACCCATAGTTTGAGCACCGGGAAATCCAGGATAGCCATATCCGTACGTGGATTGCCCACCCGGTGGAGGGGGTGCTTGTTGTTGCCATGGAGCCGCACCGGGTGCGGCACCATATCCAGCGCCATGCGTTCCGTATCCGTAAGAGTCACCGCCTCGGTCTCCACGATCTCCACGATCTCCACGGTCACCGCGCCCACCAGAAGCCCATGGCGGAGCGGCACCGCTATCACGATGTCCGTGATCATCTCGGCGATCATCACGTCGTTGCCAAGGCGCAGGACCGCCTGTAGGGCCACGTTGCCATGGTTTCAAATCGCGTTGTTCTCCATAGTTACCTGAATCGTAGCCACCGGGTCCGGCTTCAATACGTCGAGGTGCCTCGCCATTACCGGAAGAAGCACCACCGGAAAGCTCTTGCATAAGTTGCTATGTTCAATCATTAGTTGTTTAAATTCTATAACGCGCAGTAGGGAATGAAAGCTTACCTCCATCTCCCGGTCGACGGCATCTCCGACTCCTTTACGTACGCTAGGGCCATGGTTCCGCCAGTCGGTGCCTCGCTGACGGTCTGGACAATCCTTTGCCATATGTCCAGCATTTCCGCAAACTCGACAAATAATGTTTGCAGTGAAGTTGCGCTGTTCAGGACAGTCATATTTGCGATGACCAATTTGCCCGCCTATACTATTGTCAATATAATGAAAACTGTAAGGAATTAGAGGAAACTCACAGTTTTGACAGGCTTGATTTTCATCATCACGCAACGTTCCGTTAAGAGCAGCTAGTTCACGAAGCTGGTTCCTCTTGAGCTCGTTCTGACCCTCAGGAATAGAGGCGGCCTTAGTATCTTTGGTTAGTAAAGAATAAGCAAAACAAAACGGTATCAGGAGGCACTCACTGTTTCGATAACATTATGGATTAACTTTTTCGCTTTATTCACTTTCTCTTCGGTATCTGCCATTATTAGACAGTGGAGATCTTCTTCCTGGTTGCTAGTGTGAGCGGCATCAGAACGTCCTTTGCCTTCTTTCACGGATCCCTTTCCGCGAATGGCAATTTTAGCTCCCGATTCTGATTCCATTTTCTTCAAGGTATTGCCTCGAGGTCCGATAAGTAATCCAACTTTAAACCAAGGGGAAGCTCAGTGTTAGTATTCAGAATCATCAAGTTAATATGATCATGAGGGGTTAGTAGAAAACTGAAAAGGACTGGCAAAAATGAAGAAAACATCGAAAGTATAGTAAAAGAAATAGGTCGAGAATATACTCGAGCATGCCAAGCCCAAACAAACGAAGCAAATGAAAGCAAGCGGTCAGGAGTTAGAGGGTTAGTAATCATACTGAAGTTAATCTCTGGATAGTCGTTCACTGGGACGTAGACTTTCTCCTGTGTCTTAGTTGGACGCCTATAGTCAGAAGGCGGATGATAGTTAGGGATAACTTTCATGGCCTTTTCAATCAGCTTATGGCGCTCGTCTTCCAGACGTTTCCGGTAGCGGTTTTCCCTAGTATTGACACGTCTGCCAAAATTATCGTATTGCGGAGCTGGTGAAGGCGACCTATAGAGTGCATTAGCTTTGACTCACTGGAACAAGAGGCGACCTTTTTCGCGGGAATCACATACCTATCACCGTCCGCAGGGACAACGTCGTTGATGCGAAGCTTCTGACTGATTTCTTCAATCCGAAGATGTAATGTATAGGCCTCTAGCTGCTCATTGGTCATATTTGCCATAATCAGTGTTGGGAGGCCCATGAGGCCCGCGGCTTTATTCTCCTGGGCGCCTCCCCATCGATTCTTCTTCTTCCTCTTCTTGATTCCATCGGCAGGGGGATCGGCTGTGAAAATAATCTATTAGCATGACCCTATTCAGAATGAAAAATCAATACTACAGGTAACTCACCTCGAACAGGACTTCTCCCGCGCTTCAACCCAACCTCCGAGGCGATGGATGGTGGTGTTGCGGTTTCACTTCGATCACCGGTTTCATCCCCTCCAAATCGGCGGCGGCCAAGAGGCACGTTGTTTGATCCAGTAACTCCTTGATTTCGCCAGGCCATGATGTTCAACGGCTAAAAGGCAAGACTTGTTGAGTTGAAAGACAGATGGTGAAAGAAGGATGAGTGGCGAGCGCGAACATATGTTATCCAACTGCAAAACCTAATAAAGATCACCATTCCTATTTCGGATAACTGCTGAGTAAACTCACGTGATGCTTCGGGTCAACCTCGGCGATACTCAATTCACACATTGCGAAGTCAACGACACAGTCGGAGACCGAGTTTACAACTAATATAGAACCATTGATATTATCCAACAAGACTCTCACTGTAATATTTGTTGATACGATTTCAATATGTTTATATCATAAAGATTACACTCATTTTTTCGCATCTGCCTTCATCCCTGCCTGTACCCAAGCTCTGCTCTCAGCGGCCCGCTTTTCCATTAGCTCCTTATCCTTCATCAACTCCTTGATTGTATGCCTGGTGGGAACATGCCTTCCCTTCTCAACACCTTCGCGCTGCAGCAATCTCTCCTCCCAGGCCTTAAGATGGGGAAAATCGTCAATTTCAACGCCCGACCAGCCGGCGCTGGCAACCCATCCCCAGTGAGCGATGTCAGCAATAGAGATGTGGTCACCGACCAGGTAACCAGACTTTGACTTAGCGAGATGCTTGTCTAGCACGCCGTAGAGACGGCGGGTTTCGTTGACGTAGCGGTTGACACCGTATTCGATGCGTTCGGTGGCGTAGCGAACGAAATGATTTGCTTGTCCTAGTCTTGCTATTAGCCGCATTCCGATTCTCCCCTGTAGCGAGAAAAGAAGATAATTAACTAGGCGTGTTTCTAGCCAACGCCAAAAAGACATGGGGCTAACCTTGCATAGGCCCGACTCCGCCCATCTGGAAATGTAGCCAATTATTCACCTCGTACGACTCCCTGCTTCCCTTAGGGTACGAAATCTTATGGTTCTTATCATATTGCTCGGCAAGGTACTGCAAAATACTCCCAGACTCCCAGATATTAATCGGCTTGCCGTCGGAGAACGTATCGGTGATGGCAGGGATGCGCCCATTTGGGTTAATCTCTAGAAACCAGGGCTCTTTCTGGGTATTCTTTGTCAGGTCGATAGCATGGACCTTATAGGGGATCCTAAAAATATTAGAAGACACTGCAATTAGATAAAGAGGCACTGAATCGCATGCTAGAAAACTTTCCGAATGAAAGGGACGCACCCTAGTTCTTCAAGGGCAATGGAAATCTTAATGCCATTGGGTGTTCCCGTGGTATAGAGGGTGATGTTTGGTTGTTTATCCGCCATTGTAGATATTTCTCGACCTTGAATATGCCTGGAGCTCTGCGAGAGTCGTTGGAGCATTTATTGGATTAAAGCGAATTTAGTTAAAAACAAAGTGAAATGAGATAGAATTCGGTGTTAAATATGTGGCACGATTCCGTCATCCATCATTCAATATCATCATTACCAAGAGCGGGGGCGAAACCGGCATATTATGGATGGAGATTTATAATCCGAACGGGCCAACCTCTAACCAGTTACGCCTAACCCCGACAGGTCGGCTACTTATCCTGCTGAGCATTGTTGGAACTAACGCCCTCGAAACACCATTGATGAGAAATCGAAATGTATGTACATACATGCGTGTCACGAAAAGGTATCTTCGAACATTTTCGAAGGCTTAACAACTTAAGCAAACCCGGCAATTCGGCTGATCAGTTGCTGTTATGCAAACAGTGCAAACAGCAGCGCTGCTGATTTCCTTAACGATGATGGAGAAAATTCAGTCCAAGTCATTTCTATGATTGTTAGACGATACTATTTACACACAAAAGGTAGGAGTTCACCATATAGCCACGCCTATGCTTCATAGGCATACTCTATCAAATTTTGAGGAACCAGTCACCAATTCATCACTTACTCCTAACTCCAGGTCTATAGCCGTTGGAGATTGCCAAAGAAAATAGGCAAGAAATCAAGAAAGTTTTCACCAAGTAAAACATTCCTCCACAAAATCAATGTGCGTTGGAGATTGCCTCTCGCGGCATGCTCTTCTAACATCGTCACTCAAACTTCCCGTGCCACAAACAAGGACTCCCATGGCGCCGATTTGGTTTTCAATCTCACCATCAAGCAACATGCCAATATCAGGTTTCCCAGGAAACATTTGTACTGTGGTGCTTGGGCTTTGAATCTCTTTCATATTTCGAGGCTTCGTGATGAATAACATCACTCGCAGCACCTCACGACGTCGTTCCATACCCAGTATGCTGGTCATCCAGGGTCTTATCCATTCGAGATGCTCAGGAGATTGAATAACCCAGATGAGCGTCACTCGTCGTGCAGCGACTGTGCTATTGGCAAAACCAGCGACGAGGTGGCGTACATAGGGCAGCTGATGCGTGATTCCAACACCAGCGGCAAAAAGTACCACTGTTCCGTAAGAGTCAAGGACGTGTTCTGTCCCATATGGCCCTTCAACTAGGGCTTGAAGAGTTAGACGGCCATCCGCGCTACGGCAAACGCGCTCATACAATTTGTCAGTTAGACCCGTTCTTCGTCGGACAATCAAGGATATATTAGGCTTTTGCAGTGCGAGAACATCCTGTTGGGTGCTGACGAGACCCTTTTCATCAGCGATGGCAACCTCTTCAACATCGCTCCAGGCCGCGGTAAATGGATGTGACATCCACAACCCGATCGCTGGCAAGTAAAGGTACAGATGTTGTCCGGGCTTGAACGTCCATGGTCGAGCAATTCTTAATGTGATGCGTAATGCATCGCCTGGCAGAGCCTCAACAGTCGCAGTCGTACCTCCTCTGCGTAGGTTGAGATAAAGCAATCGCAAGAGACGAAATCCTCGCTAGTTCTTAGTTAGAGAGAATACACCATCATCTAAGGAGATTTTGCATTACCTCTATTACCCATAAACTAATTGCGCCCGTCAAATACGAGTGTTGGAGACGGCAGTTCCTTAGGTGCTTCCACATAAATCCAAATAAAAGAGCGACAAAAACGATGTGGAAATGTAAAAAGATTTCATAGAATGCATGTCGTATAGGCGAGGGGGAGTGAAGCAAGATCACAGTGAGCACGGCGGTGGCCTTAATATCAATCAGTTGTCAATCCCTGAGTATAGAAATGTGCATTTTTCTTACAATTAAACCAGTCTTGATAATGTTGCTTTGTCTAAATGACGACGTAACTGCATCCCAGCCCGCTAGATATCCGGTTAGCAGTCTGAAAAGGAGCACGCAATTTCTTTCGAATAGCAGGCTCACAGGTATGAACTTGGTTAATCATCCACGTAATTACGTGCGCAAGGGCCTCCAGGACAACAATTCGACCAAGCCAGCGGTGAAGAAGGTTCCACGTATCAAAAGAAACATCCAGCAATCTAATTAGGGGGTTGTTTCTGCCAGCCATGATCACGAGTGGAATCAAGTTGACAACGGCCATTGTGCCAGTTCGAGTCCGGATAGCAGTTAAAAGCTCCTCCTCGTTCGACCCATATGGGATAGTGACGCAACATAAGGTTATATTCATTCCAACAACGCCCACCAACAATGCCGCTTGGAAGCGAGTTGGAAGGGTCCCGAAATTGATTGCGGATGATAATCGAAACTCGCGATTATGACGAACGCGAAACACGGGTGCATATATAACATGTTTCTTCAGCCACGACCAATATGTATCCGAAGGAACGAAATACTTCTGGGTGCCGTTGTTCAAATTTGCGAGACGTCTAATGTGAGCAGAAAACCGAAGTATAGTTGCCCATACGAGGAAAAAGGAGAGGACGCATCCTCCAAGGAGTAACGTCAACTTCCCAAACTGGTCGCTGAGGATACTAGCATCTGTTGGCCTTGTGAGTCCTCGGGTGCCGATAGAAGCATTCCTCGAAGACAACAAAGGCCCAAGGTCGTTGGAAGATAGATTGTCCTGTTGGTTTCCATAGACAAGTGTAATAAAAAGAAGCAACAAGGCTGGTATCGACATCACGATGACGGTCACTGACACTTTGGTTCACCCAAAAGGTAACAATACACTAAGGAACCCTAAGCAATTCAGGACAGGCCGATAAGTCTGATATGATTCTGTTCTTGGAGCCTAACCACAGGCTTAGTAGATGGAGAAGGAAAAGGGGCAGGATTCTTTCAAAAAATGTGTAGAAAGCTGAGCATGACTAGGAAAACGGCATGAGCCAGGTCACAGCATAGCGTAGGAGTATATACGTTGAGTCTTTAAGAAAAAATAATGCCGAGACAACCCAGTCAACAAAGTAAAATAGACAACAGTGCCGTGTCACTGAGACTCCCTAAGGCGGTTGAGAAGTCGATTGCGTGTCAACTACCAGGGCGCAAAAGGGCCAAAAGTCTGACCAGTTCTGGTTGTTTGAAGTTGAAGCAATCCGGTGAATACTGTAAAGGAAGCAATAAGAAGGGAAGATCGTATGTCCTGCAAAACTCACTGGCAGTCGCTGTAAGTCAAAAGAACTGAGATCGGGCTTTTGATCGGGCTTTTCATGAAAAGGTTGTATATAGTAGACGCAAGAATGCAAGGGTTTCCAACTTTACTCATGGTACTATAAAAATAAAATGCCCAAGAAGCTGTCACTCACGGCTTCTCAGAGTTGGAACCCCTGTGCGTTTAAGCACACGCAGAAGGGTGTGTAGTAGCAAAGGCAACGATCGACGTGCTTAAATGCGTAAAACCAGTAGCGAGAGAGTATGAGTGATATGAAAAACGAGGGACAGAAGAGACCCTGTCGGGGCTTTTGGTGCGATGGCTGCAGTGGCTGGAGAGGAAGTAAACGAAAAACATGATAACTCGAGAACAAGCCCTCCGAAGCCCTATACATAGAGGATAAGAAATGCGGCTTCCCCCAGTGTGAGATGCTCACGGAGTAGATTGGGATAGGGCGATCTCCTGGTCCTTCTTCGAATTGCCGTAGCCAGAGGAGTTCTGTCTGAGAAGATACTACACAAACAACGAAAGATGATACCCGTTCCGTTGTTAATTTAAGAGGCGAGCACAGGGAAAAAAAACAGGGGCGTTGCTATCGTAGCATGTGTGTGTGGAGTAGACAGCAAGCCTCCCTGTCAGGCCGCCTATGTCATACAGCACGGAAGCCAGGCACCGTGCACATCCCATCTCTCGAGATTTGATAATGAGAACTAACGCTGAGAATCTACCCTTAGAGCCTGGGTGATCGTCACTCTAAGATTTCTAGAAACGCTCTTATAGAATATTGACGTTACCTAATGCTTATTGAAATCCGAATTGTCTCAGCTAGCATGCTGGTGCCTGTACGTAATCTGGTGGATGGCGAGGAATACGAGGAACAGCATACCCTGCAAAACTAAAGAGGACTTCCAGTTTCTATGGTATGTATGGGCAGCGAAATCAGATTTTTCCATCAGAGAGCTCCTAGAGCAGACCGACGGAAGAAAGGGATTCCCCATAAAGCGCAAAAATCACAAAAAGAATCGCTCTGCTTGTTGACAGTAGTTGAGTACTAACCATGGCATAGCATAGGTCCATAAATTGTCCAGGGGACGAAGAATAAATTATTTTAGAACAGGACACCGAGACACAGAGTTTCTCCAATTTCATCCTGAGTGTCCGTGGAGATGCAACGATTGCAAGGGGAATCGGACAACACCGTTTGGTGGAACGCCCTGAGATAATCGTCACAACCAACATACGCATGGAAGCGATTATTGTTGATTGTCACTGATTATGGAGAACAGGCCAATCCAGGCATTGAGGACACGACACTTTTCTCGTTCTTCTGGAGGTAGCAGGAATGGTGTACTGCCCAGCCACTACTATCATTGTAATTAGCAAAGAATGGCATGAGCCAAGAAACTGGGGAATAACCTGTCAGAGGGAAGAAACGATGAAACAACCCAGGAAGACGAAGAAAGCCAATGTCTGGGCGATCGGCGACAATCAGCAGATCGGCCAGTATCAGAATCCTCGAAGCATGGAAGTTGCGGGGAAAGGTACGGCTCGGGTGCGGTAGGTGCAGTTAACTAGTTAGGGCCGTGGAGATAAAAATCTTCTACCATCTTGGACAAAGAGTTGTCTCGGAAATGAACGAACCACCGCTTTTTGGAAAGGACGCACGCAACCGAACTCTTCCCAACCCTAGGAGGCATGGCAATAAGGGAGCCCCCATGTTTTCAAAGAACTCCTAATATCAAGCTAATAGTGCTAAGCTGATCTGGCACTCCAACAACCTGGTGCTTCTTGGCTGTACCATCGCTTCCCGTCCCAGCTCACTAGTAATTGCTTCTCTTGACTTAGCAAGATAGCAAAGCATCTCGCTCGCAACTTGTGGGACTTGATCATCTATAAATACCCTTTTTAATATGTTTTGAATCTCTTTGCCTTATGATCGATGGGAAACGGGACAGTGCAGACCTTATACAGAGTTGATAACACCTGGTATTCCATTAGGGACGCGATTGGCATATTTAACCTGATCCCTGTGAACGGTACGATGCAGGAGCGTGGCTCAGTGTAACTTCACTTTCAACGGTCAGCAGGGAACCGCACAGAGCTCCAGTCACTGGCCGGTATCCCGAGGAGAGGCAACAGCGCTCCCCGTCACTGTTCTCTACATTTGGTCCCCGAAAGGCAAAAGGCGAGGATGAGGAACCCAATTTCAGCACTGGTATATCCGATGTCAAAACTCTTTCGGGTATCCAGAACAAACCTCGGGACAAGACAGGGCCAAGTGGTTCCACCGACTCTCTCAGGGTAGATTTCTTTTTCCCCTTGTCAATAAGGTCTTGGAGAAGAGTTAGCCTTTGGTACCAACGCGTCTTGACACAACACAGCATGCCAAGAGATGCAGCTCGAAAAGTGCGCGGGAGTAATGATGAGATGAACGCGAAAGGCGGAAGCATTGCCTAAGACTCCGTCTGCACTGGGAATTCCCCATTGTTCGGGAAATAATATAATTCAACTACTACGGGAGACATTCAAGAGCGCTTTTTCACCTACTCTTCTTCCGTATTTCACGGTTCCTAGCCTTGGGTTTGCCTTCTTTGGCCTGGCCATGGACAGCTTTACAAACCCGTCGTCGTGATATCTCGAAAGTTACAAACATCACAAAGCATATATGCTGCGTATTTGATTAAAAAGAAACATAATTAGTATTATCCTTTGTCATATCACGAAGAGGCGCTCGCTTCATGGCGGCCAACTTGTGGATCCAAGATAAATATACAAAAGTAGCCTCTGGTCACACCAGAGATAAGTAAGAATACTTCACGCCTGGTATGCTTAAGGCACATTATACAAAGCTTTTCCAAAGGCCAAACGAAATAGCACCAAGACGGGCACATGGAACGCAAATGAAAATGACAGTCGCTCCAAAGAAACTAGTCGGGAAATGGGTATCATCAAAAAAGAAAAACCACTAGATATTCGAATTCAAAACTGACATGGAATATAACCAGTGTCATCAGAGGAAGCTCAATTCGTCTTCGCTAGAGTTATCACGATCCGAACGTAGTATCACCTTCTTGTGCCGCTTTTGCATTGCTAGCCTAGCAGAAGAGCGGCGATAAACATACATTCCATTTTCTGATGTATATTGCAAGGCCGTTGGCGGGTGTGAATGGCGATGCTTCTTGTTGCGACTACGCCCATAGAGCGTTGGCTCACTGGCAGTGATAACATCGTCATCGTCCCCCTCGTCGATGTTATCATCTTGTTTAGCTGTTTCTTTCGCATCAGTGAGAGCTGTGTCAACATCATCCCCAACATCCTTCGTGTGAATCACAATTTCAAAATCCTTGCTTCTTCGGAAAGTGGCCGGCCGTAACTCAACAGCGAAAGCAACAGAAACTGGCTTTCGCGGGCTAGTCGCACTAGACGTCGTTCTAATTTCTCTGTCGGCCTCAAACTCACTTTCGTCTGGATCAAACTTCCTTTTTCGTGGGAATGGCGGAGGTGAAGATATTGACGTGACGCTGGATCCGGCTTGCTCAATGGAAGAGCCCCCATCACTGGTACGGTCCCATGCAGAATCACTATCATCACCAATGGTGGTTGATCCGTCGCTTCTCCCAACCGTTAGCCTTGAATGTTGCCGAAGGTCTCCGAGGCCTCCACGGCCAGGGCCCCTGCGCTTCACACAGGGCGTTCTCGCAACCCACTCCCCAATCCCATCTTCCCATCTAAACTCAGCTGCTGTAAGGCTCAATGACGGAGTTAGAGGCTCGGACCCATAGTCAAGGGCACCCAGATCAAAGCCAGCCACTTTGTCTTGAAGCCCGGTGGCCCATGTGTAATGTTCACATAAACACGTGTGTTCAGCGAAATTAAGGGCAACATCTACCGCCACCTTGGCTAGACAAGCGCGAAACGCTGGATAACTTTCAAGATCCGCCGATTCGAAAAGTCTAGTTAGCGGCTTAATTACATTAAAGCCATCTCCTCCTAGGCCTTTACCGAGACATCGCGCCATTTTGAGGAAAAATGCCGAGAATCCAGCCAAAAGCACTTTCCGATTGCAGCTGAGCCGTATGAAATGTTCAATGCTATCCAACAATACTGGAAAGGAACTCGATCTTCCTTGTGGAGATTCTGTTGGAATCTGCAAATGTTCAAGCAAATACTTTGATATTAGAACATATCCAATTCGAATCTCCTGGGCCTGGAAGCTGCCTCTTTTTCCAGATATTCTCTCTCCTGTATATCTCTGCACAGTAGCAGTCAGAGAGGTAATAATGTGCCACATGGGGGAACTTATGGACGTTTCGTTTCCAAAATGCGTAACATGTAAGCTGCAAAGTATTGTGAATAGGCTGCAAATAGTATTATTTAACGCATCGGGGAGATCATGCTTTACAGGTAGTTGCTCGTTTGCCTTATCCTTCCACGGCCGCAAGCCAGCTCGGCTTGATCCGGAGTCGACGGCAAGCATTTGTGCTGACGTCTGATGGGGCCCCAGTACTAAGTCCACGCTTGATCCGATCAATCCTAAAGAAGCCTGTACCACAGTTATAACGAGATTAACCGAGGCTACGGAGTGTTCATCATCGAAGGTGACGGAGTGAATAGCGTCAAGTAGGTAGGTTTTCATTGGTTGTGTCACCATCCATTCCACAGGCACAACACCGCGAACTAATAAAGAGGAAATTCCGCGAGAAAAAACAGACAGGTTGCCTGTGTTCCTCATGTACCCACTCAACGGCCAAAGGAATGTTTGTTCAGAAAGAAGTGTATCATCCAACGACGCGGGGGGTGGCATTGGCGGAACAATAGAGAGTATAGCCTCTAAGAGCGCATCAGCGGCATCATTCGCATGTATTTCAATAGCTCTTAGGACAAAATATCGGGTAAGCCGTGGGTGTACCCATCTTTTCCGGATAACTTCGCAAACCAGACGAATACCATGCGCACGCACAAGTGTTCTCAGAGGTTTCCATCCTTCATTCGTGGAGGTATAAGCGTTTTCTAAGTGTGTGAAAATGAAATCCGCCACATCTATGTCCTCATCGTTGTCATCTGCATTATCTAGGCGAGTTTGTTCTTTCAATATATATTCCGATGTCTTGTTTAACGCAATGGAGAACAAGGAGGAAGGACCGTTGGTTTCATGATTATCTTGGTCTATTTCAGTAATCTTGAGAAATGTATCCAAAGCATAGACAACTCCCCCAACAACCGAGACATATGAAGGATCACCATATAAGTGTCTATCCGTGGGAATTATATCAACGGGTAAGCTGTTACGAATGGGCTTGCTTTTGAGCGATGTTGAAGGTACTTTGGGGTTTAGTATGGCCTTGGTAGTCTGAAACGAAGTTTCGTCGCGTTTGGCTCGTTCAAGAAGTCTCCTTTTCTTTCCCAAAATCAGGGGAGTTGCAATGGTGAACTCGCCGGGTTGTAGCCTCTCCACCTCAGGACTCCGGATCACAACCCTCGATCGACCTCTTGCGTTCCCGCCTGAGCCTGCCCTCCGGCCCGAGTATTTGTGTTTAATCTGGTTGCGTACAGCATTTCTCGGAGCCCATGTTGGATCGTCTTTCGCAGACTCTGAATCCGATCGATCATTGGAGCGAAGTGCCCGATGAGTATCCTTCCGCAATCCTAGCCCGTTCGTGGCGTCATCAGACGTCTTATATGCAAGCTCATGTGGTTCAATTGGCGTTGTCTTCCAATACTTCTCAAGACGCAGGATTGAGGAGACCAGGGGTCGCAAGGCTCGGTTGCACCATTTCGATGTCGACGGTGGTGTTGATCTTGAACGGGTCGACGGAGGGTACGACCCCATTTTTCGAGTGCCAGGAATCCAATAGGTATCCCCAAAAAAAAAAAAAAATTGAAAAAGAAAAGAAAAAAAATTGAGAGAAAAGGGAAAACAGCCTGTCTGCAAATCACCACGACAACATGGAATACTGGAGGCTTCCCTTTCGTCTCAGGCACCCCTCCACGACGCGGGCAGTTCAAAGACTCATAGGCAATATAATGTATGAGATTAAATGTCAATAGGGTAATGATCTACTATAGTATGCCTATAAAATGCAGATATGCATACTTTCAAGCGTGCTGCTCACTTTCAAAATGGGGAGAGATGCTTGAGCTCGGCGCTACAGATAAACATAAACAATCAAACATTGCAAACACCACGTGACTAACATGAGCATTACATAAACTATAACTTTCGTTTGAGGGTTATGGACTGACGGGAAACAACAAATATTAGAATCGAAAGGCGAAAAACAAATTGATGAGCGATGAAGATATTTACAGGCCAAATCGGATGAGAGGATGACCCAACACCACCCTCCAGCTAAAAGACAATAGTATTACACAACGTAAACGTTTTGTCGCCGCGCAAACAAATAGACAGCTATATGCAAATCAAACATCCAGGACAAAAATCCAAAAGACTAAACAACCCAAACCCAAATCTTTGCCATGCAGACTTTTTGGCGTATTCATACATAGAAGAGTACAAGGCTGGATCATGACGGAGTAGAGTAGAGATATATACAATTCCAAGAAAAATCCGAGCAGCTCCAGTCCTATCCATCCAGGACGAGCAATGTTCCCCAAGCACACCACGCACAGTATCGCCTCAACCGGATTTTCGAACTTTTTTGTTGAATGGAACCTTTCTTTTCATTTCGTAAGAACCTATGTCATAAATTAAAGCGAATATTACTGCAAACCGGCTTGGACATTCAACGGGCAAACTCTCCGATCCTATGGCGAGCCTAAGATGTTGCCTTCACAGCAGACTGCTTCGAACCTCGGAGCTTAGGATTGCGAGCAGCAGCGCGCTTCTTTTGTTTAGTACGAGGGGCGCTAGATTCGCCGCCTTCAATAAACTTCAACAATTCATCGATGCTTCTTGGGTCTAGAGAAGACGCGTTGCTCCTGGCCTCAGTAGCGTTGGCGATTTCGGAAGTGGTCTGTCCAACTTGAGGCTGGGGTTTAGTTCCCAAACGAGTCGGCAGGTTGGCCAATCGACGTCGGCGAGCCTGGATATCTTTAGCGTGCTTAGCAATATAAACAGCATTCTGGGTGAGCTGCTCGAGCCAGCTTTCGGCCTCCTTCGTGTTGCGATCCTCAGGACCCAGCTCATTGAGGAAAATGTTATATGCATCGCGCATGCGATTCACGGCCGCCTTGGAGTCTTGATCCAGGGCAAGAGCTTGGGCGAGCTGGAACAAGATTGTGGCAGTATTGATAGACTGCCTTCCAAAGAGCTCCTCGCACACGGTGAGCGATGCCTCGAACCATTTTCTGGAGTCAGGGTAAAGTTTGAGGTGCTGAAGCATGACAGCAGCATTGTTCATGGTAGTGATAGAATCTGGATGGCTAGCGCCATAGATGATCTTCCACAACTCCAAAGCATGTCGAATGTAGACCAAAGCAAGCTTGGTGTTTCCGGTAGCATGCTCAAACAAACTGAGGTTCAAGTAGCTCAGAATAGCATCAGCAGAATCGACGCCAAGAGTGCGCTCTGTAACGATAACAGCCTTGCGTGCAAGTTCCACTGCTGCGTCCTTGTCGTCTGATTGATAGTAGAGCATGGAAAGCTGATGGTAAAGTTTAGCGACTTCAGGGTGAAGGATGCCGTAGATCTGCTCATGGAGCGAGAGGGACTCCAATATCAACTCCTGTCCCAGTTCCTTCTGGTTTTGCATCAAAGAAATGCGACCAGCTTCAAGGGCCTCCTCAGCAAGTGCACTTCTAGGAGATGCGTCTTTTACGATAGGTACGATATTCAGAATATCATCAGGAACAAAGGTGACTGCGGGCGCAGGGCTTTGAGCATGTCGTGGAGAAGCCTGTTCACTGCCCTTCTTCTTTTTCTTCTTACCTCCCTCCTCTGGAGTCCGAGTGCCATTTGTGGCAGGGGAGTGTTCTTGGGTCTTAAGTTGGGACCGATCGAAGGTATATTCCTTAGCGCCGAGCTGAAGGCCCAGTCTGAGAGAGATATCTCGGAGGAGTTGGAGATGTCTCAACGAAAGAGTCCAGTCAGCGTCAAGAGTAAACCGGTAACGGATCTTGATTTGTTTTTCAATGTCCTGCTTCAACGTAGCTGGAGTGGCTTGTTCAAAGGCGAAATCAGAGTCAGAGTAAATTTCGCGAAGAGATTCGTCTATCTCCGGACGGGGTTTGGAATTCACTTCAGTCCCGAGCAAGCAGTTGAGCAAATGGGCAATGCAAGAAGTAGCAAATGTGGAAGGGACGTCTCGGAGGTAGGCATTCGCAACGTGTTTGAATGCACGAGCAACCATATCTTGAATCATAAGAGCAGTCAAAGCTTGAAGCCTTGCTCCTTTCTCCCTCGCGAGCTGCGCAAGCTTTCCAAGGTATCTGATGTTGATACCGCGCTTGTGAAGAAGCTGGCTCAAGGATTGGCCGTCCATTGGAAACCCAACATCGCCATCATGGAGGTCTTGAATCAGTTCTGGCAATACCTTGGACCTTAGGTAATCACAAGCATCGCGAACCTCCTTCTCATCCCGTGCCCACCCTTCCTTTTCTTCATCTGTTTGGGGTACTTGGCCGCTAAAAACATCCGGATTTAAAGAAAGCTTAAAGTCTGAGATATCAACTCGCTCCTGGTCTTGCGCGGAAGCTTCTTTCTTCTCAGATTCAGTACTCTCAGCGTCTCCGTTTGTCTTGGTTTCTTCGCCATTCTCCTCAGCGTCTCTTTTCGCTCTCCTGCGCTTCTCGACCTCCTCTTTAACATATTGACCCATCTTAAATCTCCAATAAGACTCTACCAACTCTAATCGGAGAACCGCCATCCGATGGGGATATGGTTCGTGATTATCCCCATCTTCAGCCCAAGAGATATCCAGAGGTGTAATCCTGTACAGATCCAAAACGTACTTACGGCCGTCAGTGCCAAGAAGGCCCTTCGTTTCAACGCTGCATTCCAATTCGTGTCTGGAGCCCTCCTTGTCCCAGACCGCATGTCTCTTCACTCGAAGTGCTTTGGAAAGCTTCTCAAAGACAGGAACAAAAGATTCATGCTTCGCAATCACGTCCTTACCATCAACACCGCCGTAGTCAATTTGGTGCTCTCCAGGCTCGCGCTGCTTGAAAATGCCAGGAACGATGCTCTGGCCAACAACACGCTTCCCAAGGTAGTCAACTACAATGGTGCCCGGTGTGAAAAGGCCGGGAATATCAAGTTGATTAACCGCCTTGACACCCATCACATCCTTGGCCACAGCAACGCGGGCAGCCTCATCGCCACCTTCGGACGCGAATGTTCCGACCCCGTCAGCCCCGAAAGAGAAAAATACATTATTGTAAACAAAAATCTGGGCATCTCTGCCTTCGGTTGGGTTCAAAGGCGCTACTTCACCACGAGCAACCAGAACCGCACCCCGCGCGGCCGCATCATTGTAGTCGGCGAATAACTTAGAAGTCAATCTTTCTCTAAAAACTTTGTCCTGCACAGTATCGCACGGAAGCTCTCGTGTAGTCTGAAATTCTTCATTCCAGTCTCTAAGAGTTTCCGAGTTATCTACACCTGCAATTAGATAATTTTCTTGCGGTCTTGTAATGTCTGCTTGATGAGCAGTCGTTGAACTGGCTACGGGCGGAACGATCCACGGGTTATGTGGTATCGAATTCTGGAAAGGGAACGTGGTCAGGAGATCCTTTTTGTTGTTGACCTCCTGCAAAGCTTTGAACGAATTCTCGAAGGATGGGGAGATGAGGGAGATCAAAGTAAGTAGCGAATGAGCGCTGTAATTCTTGGGTGCGGCTCGCGGGAATGGATCAAATTTGCTATTAGAACACTTGTTGACGAAGAAGCCGGAGACGTGGGAAGTAATCTGATATTGCTCGCCCTCGTTTGTCGTGACTTGGAGGTAGAGCAAGTGTCCTTTCTGGCGGAGATGGTATGGTGGAGGGTTCCAGGGCGAGAGGGAGACGGATTTGACAGTTTTAGGCAGTGGTTCCTGCTTCCTTGGAAGTACAGTCCGAAGATCAGCAGGGCCAGTAACCTCGTAGCCAACGAGAGCGTGTTCCGCAGTTCCGTTGGCAGAGTTATCTTTCGAGGTAATATCGTCTGACAGCTTATCACCAACGGCAACGGAATCATGAAGCGACAGGCCTGCGCAGATTCCATGCAAATTATCAACACGATCTCCAGCAGCACCAATCAGTTCCCTAATTCGCACAACGTGCATTCGGGCCTCCTTCTCAGTATATGGGTCCTCCACCAAAACTATTTCGGCATCAGGCTTGAGATCTTTAACCTCGGAAAGTTCGACATAGTCATTTATTCTATCTCCATTATGTTCCAGGTGAAAGCTGGTATATTGGAAAGTCCCGGGGAGCTCCACGATGGACTGACGAACATCTTGAACCTGTTCCTGGTTCGATACCTGCACAAGAGAGGTTAATCGAAGTCCGTAAAAGCTTCGATGGGCGCCAAACTGACCATGACCTGGATCTTATAGGGTACGTGCGGTAGTTTCACGGTGATTTGGAAGAGCCCCGGTGCTTCTGCATGAAGAGCTCAAGTCAGATTTCTATTCTCAGTCTCAATTAACATTCCGGTGGGCGCAAACCTCCTCCATTCTGTTCACCTTCCCCCTCTGCATGATTTCCATTCGGAAGCTCGGTCACCTCGTCTGGGGGATTGGTTTGTTCCAACACCTCTATGGCAAATCAGTCAGTGATGGGTCCAACAGGCCGAAGACGCGGTCCATTGAGTCACATTGGAATAAAAATCCGTACCTTTTGGGTGTTCAATGCTTCCATTATGTTGCTCCATGAGGACAATTCAATCAAAATAATTAAGAGAAATTATCCGCCACGCTCGAATCAGAATTGAGGCAAAAGTAATCAGCCCTGTTGCGTCCGAGGAATGAATGACGAAAGAGTTCAACAATGGGATAGGAGGTGAACCATATAATACAAATTGCAAATAAAGAACATTAAAAAAGGAAAAGCTGAGAAGAGATATCCAGTCTATCGTCAATTTGAGGAAAATTATTCAAGGTAAAAAAGGTTTTTGTTTCGAATCCGCAAGAAAAGACTTGAAATTTGGATGATCTCCGGGGGAGAAAATTTTACGGAGCCGGATTTTCCTTTCGACGGGCTTAGTCACCAGTAAAGTCCCAGGTGGACGAATGGGGTTCTCTCGGCTGAACAAAAACCACCGCCGGGAATGCCGAAGCAAAACTCTGGCTAAGATGGCGAGAAGGAGGAATGAAAAGAGGAAAACGAAGAGAGAGGAAGCGTATGGCTGAGAACTCGGATTCTTCAATTGCGCTTTGGAGAGTTGGAATGATCGGTTAGTCTACCATTACTTGTCCCTTATCCCTCTGCAGGATGGGACTTTGGGAGTCATGTGGCATTTTCCCCAGAGAGGCATACAGAGTAGTATTGGATCGGCGGCTACTTGGATAACAAGCTATCATATTCAAAGCTAGTCATTCCGCGAATAAACGATGTCAAAGCAGACCATTTTAGCCATGTTTACTAGGGGTCGAGCAGAAGCGCCCTTTCAGTGTCATGTTTTCACGTTTCTCATTCAGGACGCTCTAACCCAACGCCGGCTGGATACATATGTTTGCTAGTCCAATGGTGGTAGACAAACATTTGGTTCTCACGGATGTCAGCGCAATAGAGCACGGCGACCAAAATAATCGCAACGGCTTTCCAGACCGTATTGATTAGCTTGCATCAAGGACAGTAGTGGGCTCTAGTAACTATGCTCAAACGCAAGCCCTGAAATTTTATCACTTACGAAGTTAGAATCCAAATGACCGAGATGCTAGATCAGAACCGTTGTCAATATTAGTGTGAAATATTTTTGCTCCTACATTAGCACGTCTCAAGGTGAGGTTTGGCAAGCGAAAGCCCCTGTAACTTCGATGGTTGAGAGGCAATCCCTGTTTGGGTAATATTGCAACCGGCCGAGATGGGGATCGTCAGCGAATCGACTCTGCAGGAATTCACATCTATTCAGGAAAAGCTAAAATCTCCCTTGTCACGGTGTTGATGTATGGATGTAGGTACTCCGTATATCCATCCCCATACATTGAAATCATGCTCCATACACCTGCATATGTGGGGGAAGGTATGCAATGATTGCGAGCCCTCGTGGAACTCAGGAACGCGATGCCGAGACGATAATATAGCACTGTGTATGTTGTGTAGAGTGTATATACAAATAGGATTTGCTTCTGACGGAGCACTTGTCCATTCATGCAGCAGATGAGGTGGAAGGAGGAAATACATCTGGCGACGAACTTTTCTCTGGCTTTCGGCGTTGTTTCCAATCTTATCAAGTCGCCACGTGAGCCAGATCAAGATGTGGCGTAGTAAAGTGGCTGGCGCTTCGCCGCTTTCAAAAAAAACAATGGCTCTGTTTCAGAGACAGTAACGCCTCTATACCATCACGCTCGTTCAGAAGCAACAGTTATCCAGGAGTCGCTCTTTTAATTTTCTTTTCCTTTTCTCGTTGTTTACGTTTGGTTCTTTTAGTTTAATTGGGACGTATATGGGGCGAGTTGTCGTTGGTACCAATTTAATAAGGAGGTTAAAAAGGTGCTTATTGAATTAGGTGAATCACTACCAACCGGGTTGGAAATCGATATTCAGCCCATGTTCAAAGCTCCATTATGCCATTGGGGTTGATACGCAGACGGGTTTTCTTTGGTTTTAGAAGAAGTCTCATTCGCCCTGGTTATAAATCTCCGTGGCCCGTAACTCGGATCCGCCAGTATGGCTCCCAAGATCTCAACCCTGGGGGGCCTCCACAACCGGGGCAAGAAACCCCAGAGATACCAGAAAAGAACCCCAATAACGATGATCCAACCTTGAGGTCTACACTACTAAGGATGTTTGAATCTGCGGCCACAACATTCGCCTCAATTGCCGTATTAGGGTAAGGACCGCCTTCCGATGGCCTTGCCCAGTTTCTGACTGACTATTTTCAGTCTTGCTGGCTATTCTTACTACAAGTACTATAAGTATCTAGTACTTAAGAAGATGGACAATGCATTCAATCCCGGGGACCCCGTACTGGAAGTCGCGGGTGTAGCCCCGTCAATGGGAACCGAGGGGAGCGACACAACGCATTGGATCGAACGTGAAGAGCAACACAGAGTCGACCAAATAATTAGTGGAGCTGGGGGAGGTCGCTATTATCTTCTGATTGGGGAGAAGGGCACTGGCAAGTCTTCCATGATCCTTGACGCGATGCGAAAGATCGATGGTGCTGGAGTTGCCATGTTCGAAGCCCATGCAGATCTCGAGATCTTTCGAGTCCGGTTAGGGAAGGCGTTAGATTTTGAATACCATGAAGAGTAAGTTTATTACCTTAGATGCGGTCTCTCTACATACTAAAGCTTCTCACCCTCTTCCAGCTACATCGGTAGTCTTTTCAGCATTCGAGGCCCGCGTGATACGACTGCACTTCTAGATATTGAGAGAGCTCTTAACAAACTGGAAAAGGTTGCGTTGCGAAGAAGGAAAAGAAATAGAACGCCGTTAATCGTCATCGTCAATAGCACTCATCTCGTCAGCGATGACGAGGATGGGCGCGACCTTTTAGAGATGCTGCAACAGCGAGCCGAGCAATGGGCCGCAAGCAATCTTGTTACAGTGGGTATGCTTTCAACGCTTATAGCCGAAAATTCTTGAAGGGTAACCTAACAATGTTTTTAATAAAGTCTTCAACAGCGATGATTACTGGGTTTACGAGCGTCTAAAACGCTATGCCTCCCGAATGGACGTCATTCCTGTCCCAGACCTTCCGAAAGACAAGGCGTTGAGAGCCCTTTACCAATTCCGCGCAAAATACCGCGACGAAGATACCCCGAGGGAGATATTGGAAGAGGTATACGAGAAAGTTGGTGGACGACTAACATTTTTGAATCGAGTTGCCAGAGCTACTGATATGATCGCGGCTTGCGACGCGATTTGCCAAGCTGAGAAAGCATGGTTTTTAAATAAATGCTGGATACTAGGAGCAGAAATGGATGACGATGTTATGGATGAGCAGAAGTACTCGGTATGCACACGTATCTGATACATGTTTACAACAATACTGACAAGGGTAACAAGTCTGCTGCGATGGTGCTTGCGAAAGCCTTGGTTGATTTAGAGAACGAGATGGAGTCCAACTATGACCCTGAACGAGGCCATATTCTCCCAGAAATGCCTCTTCACAAAGCACGCCAAGTAATGACGAGAGCAGATTTTATTCAAAGTTATGATCATGACAATATCTTTACTATCGACTCGAGAGCCATGGTGCGCGCTGATTCTGTGCCGATGCAACGAGCATTCCGAGAGATCTGCTCCGAGCGCGGATTCGAAGAGTACCTCGAAGCCACACTAGACCGCATCTCTGATATTGAGAGCTTGGGTAGAACCCGCGAGGTCACTGTGAAAGATTTCTGGCATAATGGCAAGTTCAAGGCTGTCATGCGGGATCGCAAGGGCAGAGAGACTGGCACATTGGAAATTGGTGTACTTACGCCGGAGAAGGAGGCGGAGGATGACGATGATTAGAAGACACAATACTACTTCCCTGCAATACTTCTTTTTCGCTACGCTGTTTTGCACCCATTTCAATTTATATCGATAATGCAGCCGACCTCTTCTTACTGGATTTACTATATGTTTTATGAGAAATTTTGATCCAGCCTTAAGAAATGGTTGTTTCAGTGACAAACGGACTAAACGGAACGAAATGCATTGTGGTTATGTAATCAGAAGCTCCAATTCACCCAGCCAATCACAGGAGAGAGCGCGAGCCTCTTTGGCAGTGACATCATCAGGTTCCGATGCAGTCCAGCCGCGGACAAAAACAAGACTCGAAGGAGCTCCCAACCACACAGAGAGGTAAACCACGCAAATACCTCTCTGTGATTCCCTGCCAATGGACAAGCATTGCTTCAATTCTTCCAATCAGTTAAAAATTTACTTGAAATAAATTGTGTTATCACGTTAATACTTTGCCCCTTCCCTTATACATACGTTCATCAACGAAAATGGGCCGAAAATCAACAACGGCAACGGCTACCACAGGCCCAAGCCCTCGAAGACGCAAAACCACGACCAAAGTCGCCTCATCACCAAGGAAGCCACGTAAAACGGAGTCTTGCGCCCGTTCATTCTTAAAATTCGTAGCTATCACGCTTACAAGTTTAGGCCTGAGCATCTTACTTTATACGCTGAACGCCCCGATTACCGAAGGAGATCTGGCGTGGACCAGTAAGCAATTGGATTCGTGGGCGAATATTGCCGCATTAATGGGATGGCGTGTGGTAGAGATCGGAGCTCTATGGGCATTGGACTATGATGGTAGGTTGCCCCGTAACGATCCGCCTTCCCACTCATTTTCCTTTCAGATATTGCACGCGAATTAAAGCAGGAGAATGCTCACGGGTGTTGCAATTATAGCCCGAGATGTTGCCAATTTTATTGCACTCATCAATCTGCCCAGTTATATCCTCCTCTATAGCTTCTATGGCCTTCGGCCGACAACCATCCTCGCCACGGTTGCGATAAACATAATGTCTTCCACCATACCGTTTCTCTATTTCCGACCTACTAACGCCGTCCATTCTCTGTCTACCTCATTCGACCGTCCCACGCTCACTGACCGTCCAACTTTAATCTACACCACGCTCGTCTCAACTGCCATCTGCACACTTGCTCTCTATCTCAGCTATACGACATGGATACCGTCATTTCTTGTCACGCACTTCGAGGGCTTACCTACTATCGAAAAAGCACACGAGGGTGCTAAGGGACTTATACCTATGTTCATTAGCCTCTTGCCCGCCGGCTACGCCATGAGGGATTTTTTATTCGTGAGCTCTGTTGGCCAGCCTTACGCGGAGGCACTGGGCCCAGAATATGAGGAGCACCATGGAGAATTGTTCGTGACATCCTTGTACCGAAAGTACTGGATGTCTCTAGCACCAAAACGAAAGACATTGATTGCGCGAACGCTCTTTTTGTCGACGATGATTTTTGCCAATACAGTAATTCAACTTGTAGAAACGATCAAGGGAGTGGAGGTGATGGGAGCAATTGGCTGGGCCCTCATTTGGATGGTTGCTACTGTCGCTAGTGGATTAGTGTATGGATGGATCGATGCTGCGGATGCCTTGGATTGGGATTCCCGGGTGCCGCGGACATGATTATTCTGATCAACGTGCATCCCGTTCAGTAAATATGGGGTGTTTACGCAGCTATCGTTTTCCTCTGGGAATCGATACAAAGGTGGGTGGATCGCATGAATGAGATTGGGTGTTGCCAGCCTCTATTGAGCTAAATGCTGCAACGCTTTAAGGCCACATGGCGGAGAAGTCGTCTAAACATGATACCCGGTATAAAAGCATATCTGGGAAACGGGGTCTTTTCCGTCTCAACTTTGTCATGATCCTTATGAATTTTACTTGCCGCAACCTTCAAATTTCTACTTACACATGGGACACAATACAGTGCTACTTGAACTATGTATGTCGAAGCGGAAGGAGGAAGAGAGAAAAGAAAAAGTTGGCTGTCAAAAGCCGCGGCCTTTTTTTTGCATTTATCAACTTGCTGGTACGTTTAGTGTTTATATTGCCTGTTTGAGATACGTCCGTTATTCATATTCGAATAGCTTTTTTGTTCTTCGTCTAGTCGCGTCTTGTTTGGCGAAGGAGGTATATTTCTGCCGCTGGAGAAATGCACGTTGTATCAGCATTGAATTCAATTTTTTTAACTATTATTAATAAGGGAATAATAATAACGAACTTCAGATATATGACCGTGAATCTTGCCGGTGCCCAATGGCATCGAGGTTTAGGGCTATTTGCAAATAAAGTTGTCTTTTGAGAACTCAATGGAAGGAGCCTACAGGATGGAGGTAGATGGCTATGTAATTTTCAACTTTTGATGTGCATTCTTTTGTGGCATGCATAATAGACACGAAATATTAGATGGATAGAGAGAGGTTGGTCAAAATAACATCGCGGGCAAGATTATAGGAAGAACTTTCACCATATCACTCAAGTCATTAACTCTTCTATCCATTACCGAATAGGACAAATGTAACAATACGCGCCTTATCACAACAGCAAACAAAAAAGGCAGAAAGACAGGGAAAGACCCATTGATACATGCGATGAAAACAAAGCTAATCACAAGATGTAAAAAGGTAAAATGAAAAAGGCCTCGTTAACAAGCACAGCCTTCCTTCGCTGTAGCCGCTCCACGGTCTCGAAGATTGACCCGAGTATCCTCCCCTGGCCTTCCGGATCCTAAAGCAGCATGTCCGGCACCGGCACCGGCACCAGCCCCGGTTCCTCTTGTGTTTTTGAAGCTAGTTTCTGGAATGGCGTTTGCAATAGCGGTGAATACTTCTGCAACATTTACACCTGTCTTTGCGCTAGTTTCGAAAAATAGAAGGCCCTCCTCATCCGCATATGAGCTTGCTTCTTGCGTAGAAATCTTTCGTGCGTCGCCTAGCGCAGCTTCTTCTTCGTTTCCGACATTCTCATCATCGCTGCCACCAGCATCTGGTGCCGACGGTCCATCTACACCAACGTTATCCCCAGCCGATCCAGCACCCTCCGCGTTACCATCGTTTGTTAGATCGAGTTTATTCCCAACTAACGCGATAACAATACCCGGACTAGCTTGTCGCTGAAGCTCGGCGACCCAGTGCTTCGCTTTTGTAAGAGAGGAAGGTTTGGTGAGATCGTAGACGACAAGGGCGGCTTGTGCATTTCGGTAATACATGGGGGCGAGAGAAGCAAATCGCTCTTGGCCTGCGGTATCCCAGATTTCAAATTTGATTGTACGCGATGGGAGAGAGCATTTCTGGGTCAAGAAAGCAGCTGCAAATGGAAATATTTTATTGTTAGAAAAGAGAACGAATCCGCATGATGGTGCATATGCCACATACCGCCTATGGTAGGCTCCTTATTCTCTTGAAAATCATTGTTAACGAATCGGAGGACGAGCGAGGACTGAAAGTTCAAGTCTCATATTAGCAAAAATGAACCCTTTGCAGGCTCTCCACTTTCAATTTGGGGTATACCTTTCCAACAGCAGCTTCCCCAAGCAGAACGAGCTTCACACTGCTGCTTGGCTTTGGACCGGGTGTTGCAGTAGGATCTGACATTGTCTCCTAGACAGGGACAAACAAAGCCGCGAAGGGAAGTCAACGCACGCGGACAAGTCGTGGATTCTTTCTAGTCCAAGGGTAATTAAGCGACTAAGCTTACTTCCTTGGTAGGCGAGCGAGCCGTGTTCCAAAGAGAGATCCTTGAGAATCAGTGTGGAGAATTGTATAGACGAATAGAAGCTTGCAAACGAAAGAACGATGGGATTTCAAAAAGCGAAAGACCCGCTTGATAGTACAAGCAATTCCTCAGTTTACAGGCTCCCAAGAATTACAAAAATATAAATATATGAATTATGAGTATGGGCGAACGACGCCATTGAAGATTGACTACCTTGACGTTGATGCTGTGGTGGAGGTTGGAGGCGATATTGGAGCTTTACCGAATTAGGACTAGCATATCCGCTCTTGGCGGAGATGACGACGGTGAGTGTCACGTGAACATCCGTTTGGGAGGCCTCTCACGACTCACATGGGTTTGGCAACAAAACAAACATCAAGGGGTATACAATCAATACGAACATGCCTGGCCCCAAAGGGAAATCTCGTAGGTGAAAATTTCCCGAAAGCCGAAGATCGTGTTTCGAAGTGCTGAAACAGCGGTGCCTTGCTGCCGGGTTACACGCGAGCGGAGATTAAATGGAGAGCAAGCTTATGAGATCATCGGTCAAGAGTGTGATAAAAAAATCAGGCAGTCACATTGTCATTATTACCAAGTGCAGCCCCGAAAACAAACAGCCCATATAAAGAGACAAAAGGAAATAGGGGGATATAAATAGGAAAAAAAAAAATCTACCTAAAAAGGGGCATGAGGAGATCCTGCTCCAAGATTTTCAAGAAAGGGGAATCGTCAATGCATATCTTCAAAAAAAATTTCAGAGGCCCCGACACCAATAAAAAGCAATGCAGAATACCGAGGCACCAACACCTCACCCGGAAAAGGCAATTAAAATGAGCGATTCCGGCGCCTGATTGATGACTTGCCCACACCCACATTGCCAGTAGTGTTGTACAGGATATCAAAGCACAAAACAGGATTAAAAATCGCTGAGATGCGGGGGAAAGGAGGTTTGTATAGAAACAAGAGAAGAATGGAAGTGACCGCGAAGCCAATGGAAATCTAGTAGTTCTTGTTGGTATATGCCGCCCACCCAAACAAAACAAAATAAAAGGGGAAAATTCAAAAATGAGACAACCCCCAACCATCTATGTTTTTATAACGCCGGAACAGAAACAGTTGTGTCATTCTGGTATCACAAGGGACAAAGAAGCGATGAAAATCGAGATATGGTCGTTTGGCGAAAAAAAGCATGCGAGAGTTGTTGAAATATCCAAGACGAGGGATAGAGGGAGCGGTAGTTGCGATAAGGCGCAGGTTATTAGGAAGACGTATGGTGGTAAAGTATTAGGCGTTAACCAGGTGGTGCAGTTCCAGGTTCTTGAACGCATTGAAAGAATTCTTGATTTGACACAATCGGAGGCAGCGCTGAAGAAAAGCACCGACGAGAAAAACTGCCAGACCGTCGCACATGGTTCGACCAAAATTGCGTTTGTCCGGTATATTCGAAAAGGTGTTCTTTTTGCGGATTGCGCCACATCAAAGGAATGGCGTTGAAAGGGAAAGTCGAAAAAGTATTATTAAAACAATATAGATTGGCGCTGCACGATTGGGTTCAGATCGGCGAGTTACCGTGGCTTCGGCGGCTGCTGAGGCTTTGGAACGCCTGTTGTGTCGTAGGCTCCGCGACCCATGTTTGTAGCCGAAAGATCTCTGAGAATCATGATGGGACGGGATACTGTGATGAACTATTATCAAGTTAGCGTTCAGTATTTTCCCTGAACTGAAGGATTGGATTTAAAACTCAACGATCTTCGCTTCTGAGTCACTTACTTATACGAAAGGCAGTGCAATAGAAACACAAGGAAAAGCAAACGTTATTCGCCGCGGAATAGGTGCCGCTAAGCAAGAGGGAGAGAGAGAGAGAGAGGCGAGAGAATGAGCAAAGCAGGGCGCAAAATATGCGGATAGAAGCAGATGCGGATCCGGGCGGACAGTTCGATAGATAACTGCAACCTCGGTGTATTTGGAATCCCTTCACTATTCAAAAACACAGTAGCGTCGAGGCAACGATTTCTCGCCTTTTTTTTTCTCCTCCCTCTTTCTTTTTATTGTTTTCGTAACGATTGTCGGGAACACGTCAAAAGGCGTATCAGATATATTTTCTCCTTAACAGCTGCTAAGCAGGATGCTGGAACCGAGGCACTGGACACTAAGCTGGGGAGAAGGAAGCCTTGGGGTATTGATCACGGATGCGGAAGGAGAGACGTATTGAGATGTCAAGCGGGGAATAACGGAGGTGAGAGAATTGAGGATGAGGAACTAACTTCCGAGCCTGAAAGAGGATGATGCCAACGGATAATGAATCAAAAAGTATCAAGGGAAGGGGAAAAAAAAAAAGGTCTCAACCGAGCCAGCGGGAGGGTAGTAGGATGTATTAATACTATTAACGCTAGTCGAGAATCCATACGAAACAGCAATCTTGTTAAAATGGCACCCCTATCCCGGCTCAGACAACTAAAGTAATTATTATATTTTTTATTTTTATTTTTTCTTTTTAGTACATTTTTCTGTACCTGTCAATTATTTTAGTTTGGGTTAGGGATCAGTCTTCTTTGTGCCTGGGTGTATTCTTGGAAAAAGGGAACCTTGTGGATACCTGCCGTTGGAGACTAAGAATCCCAGTTACCATCCAATAATCTCCCCTACACTCCGTCCCTCCTCCGTAGCAAAAAAAAAAAAAAAAGAAAAAATATTTTTATTTACGATTGCTTTTATTTTTCTTTTTTTCCTTTCGTTGATTTTCTAATTTGCATATACAGATACGTAGCTGAGAGAGTGTATTTTTGTCTATAAGGTGCCTTGATCATTGGGGGGTCAATTGTGACAGCTCCCACAAGATGCATGGGTGTTGTTGCTACTGCTGCTCAAACCAGACGGTCCCTTGCGGTATTCTTCTCTGACTGTGCCCCTACATATGCAACCCTTCCAGTCAACAGAAAATTCTTTGATTGGGAACGCTCGCAGGCTGTCCGGATAAGGTTTTAAACAAATGGATGCAATGCATCCTGCCTTGCGAGAGTTATGCAGCCTTGAATAAGCACTTATATAACGAGCGGGTAGACACCCGAAACAAATAAAGCTCGATCTGTCTGGACTCTCTTGAAAGAAAAAAATTGTTATTTTCCTTTTGTGGCTAGTCTGTTTGCGGCCAATTGAGATTGCTGGTTTATTTTCATTTCCTCTTTTTTTTATTTTTAATTTTTTGGTGATTTTGTTATTTTATCACGCAGCGTCAAAAGTGAAAAATACACAAGGTCGATAATCGTCACCCTTCTTTCATCTTAATTGGCGCTAGTTAGGGTGATTCTAGCTTGTTTTCTAGGCCTTCCACTGGGTGGATCCCGATGGGCGCTATCCGGAATATGGGATGCTCATCTTGTGTTTCAGCGTTACTTAGCCAGGGGTTCTTCTTCCCTTGTAAGAAAGTTGTTAGGGCTGCTTGTCTGACAATATCAGCACTAGTAAGCTATACTCCGGACGCATGCCTCTTTATTTTTTTTATGTATTTTTCTTTTTTGTTACCTCGAGGCGAAGCATGTATCTCGGCACGGCTGCAGCAGTTCTTGTTTGTCAAAGGATCGATTTTTGAGATGAGCGTACGCCATACTCATTTTAAAAAAGAAGTTGAAAATTCACAGGCCGCAGAGAAAGCGTCTCTGTCTCCTTCTTTGTTGGACGGCCAACACGTAATTACTAATCCCAGTAGCTGTGTGCCACTAGTAAAATTGAATGCTACCCACCCATGTTTAGGACGGTCACTTACCGTACTACAGTGTAAGATTCAACCTTTTGAACTCTCGAGAAATGCCAATCGACCTTCCAGACATTGATCGCAACGCTCAGCACCATTGACATAGACTTCAACATCAAACCACAAGAGGGATAGTTAGCAAAGATGGATGTGTCGTCGATCTAATGCCAGCCCACTCATTGTTCTTGCATCACAAATGGCGGGACGGTTTGGTTGGGAACCAACTGATTGATTTGCAAGTTGCTCGAGTTAGGCACCAGGACTGGGCGAAGCAAAAAAGCGTTGAGCAACCAGAAAAGTTGACGAACTCTCCTGCCTTTGCTTTTCTTTTTTTTTTCCCCTTCTTGATTATTTCCATCAATTGCATCGCTTTTATTGCTGTTTATATTACAAACTATCTTATGATAGGCTATTATTACTGCCACTTCGTATTTGAGGAGCTCTGTCAAGCGGCAGCTAGCCACGGAACCCTTTCTCACACGGGAGACTCCCGCTGGCTCCCTTTCACGATCGCGAATCATAGTCAGGATCTGAATCCAGGAGCGTCTATGAACCGGAACGTCATCTACCCATCCAAACGGTAGTGCGGTTGAACACCCCCCAAGAAATCTTGCCACACTTATCAGGTAGTCGACCAAACCCCGGTGCAACTGTCAATGTCGAAAAAGGAACGCTGTCTCCTTGTCATTTTTTGACCGTTGAAGACGGATATCCCGGCCGTGGAATATTCCATGAGTTATATCCCACTTTAATGCACCCGTGTTGCAGGGATGACACAGTTAGCACGTGGTGTATGCATGATCTCGCCTTGACAGCTCTGCATTTCTTCATTTAAATTGTACATACATACATACATACATACATACGGAGTAGTGTGTAAGAGTCTTTGCCATTAGGTTAAACGCAAACCCCCCATTGGAAGCCGTTGAACTTTTTTGATGAGGCTCGCCAATGCAAAAAGTTAATCAGCGATCATCTCAACTCGGTGGAGTTTGGCCTTCTGGCTTCCAGAGCAGATCTCGCCATTTCAGAATGGTTGGCTCTCTCGAAATTACGGCTGTTCTGGTTTTCCGAGGGTCATACGCATACCAAACACGATGCAACCCACCCCCCTGCTTCAATCCACCTATAACACAACTTGAGTTAGAAGATCATGAGAATTTGTTTCCGTTCATTCAGGCGGCAGCATTCAACAAGTATTAACCCTTCTCAGCAAGCCCGCAAAGGTTCGTAGTGTCATCCGCGTTAGAGCGAACTGCTGCGAGTTTCCAGCCTCTAGGGGGGGGCCAGGGGAGGTTACTTGGTGACACACGAAGTCGGCGATCCACGCGAAAGAATCACGTGGTTGGGGAAGGAATCCGAGCACTTTGAACCAATCATCTCGCAGTATTCGCGACCCTTGGTCACACCGCGGCTCCGCTTCGCCGTGGTACCTTTGGGCTCCACGCTACGCGCCCTATCAGCGGAAAGATGGCAGGCTTTTGAACCCACTTGTCGCACGTCTAGAAACGCACTAGAAGCTGCTTGATGTCGATTTGCAAGAAGGACCAACTCCGGAAGGGAAGGGACGCGTGTGAGCAAACCAAGACATTCGCCCCTGGTTGGGACTCTCCTTCCTTGTTTAGCGTATTTCCTTCTTTTTTCTTTAGTTTTCTCTTTTTTGGCAATGACGAATGGGCCTGAAGCACGGATGACCACAGTGAAGCTCGGAGGTAAAGCAAAAATACCTATGCATATGTGCTTTATCTCGATGCATGTCTGCAGGTATAGTTAAACGGATTTCGCATTCTCGCGTTTGCAAGTTTGAACCAACTCAAGTTTTACGAGGCCCTCAAAGCAGCTCTTCTTTTTTTTTCCTCTCTTCATCGGAGTTCGGAAATAACCTCCGGCCAACGGATTCAGAAAGCTTCCCCAGCCACCATCCGAAACATATCCTCAAAGCAGGAAATTCTAGGCCAAGAAAATTGGCTATTACACAGTACTGAGTACGGAGGACAGTATGGACCTCCTGTCTTTGTTTGTTGCTGGGAAATTGAAGAGGCGTACCGTAGCAAGCAACGGCTTCGTGTCTTTTTTTTTTCCTTTGCAATCATCGAAAACGGCGAGATCGTTTCCCGTCTTTGATCACACTACTGTCGTAATATTTCGCTCGGTCAGATCCTTCTTCACAGGATTAACGCCTGTTTCATGTAGGAAAATGAAATCTCACCAGCTTTCGGATGTGCATGCACTTCATTTCCCTTCCTTCGCTCCTCCCACCTATTTTCCAATTTTTTTTTTTTTTCCTTTTCCCTTTTTCCACGCGATATTATAGCGGAAGATCCTGACACGGGATCTTGGTTCAGGCATTCCCGTCTTCCCAAAGGAGACGCACAACGCAAACCAATTTTGTATGTATGTACATATGCATGTACAATTCATCCGTAGCTCTTTATTTTTATTATTATTTTTTTTTTTTCAAAAAGAAAACTTAGTTTGATATCAATTTCTGAATCCTGCAGCAAACCCACAAGTCCTTGGCACCCAAGCATCATTTTAATAGCAAAAGGATGGGAAAAGGCAAAGAGAAAAGGACCCGTCTAGATTTTGCTGCACCCCAGGGCCACCCCAACAACAAACTTGATTCTGATACAAAAATGAAATGCTTGCATGACTTTTAACGAATCTGGCGCAGGTGTTGGAAATCCTGCGTCATTCGTTATTATTACTATCTGTGTATGGACAGACTCGTCTCTCGTACATTCAAATATTACAACTTATGAACAAATTTCGAGATAATCGATCTTGAATACGGAGAAGGCAAATTATAAAATTAATTTTACGATCAAAGGTCGCCTTCTAATTCGTTGCAAGGCCCTATTAATTTCACCTCTTGCTGCATGGACGCTTAGGCAAATTTGTGAAATCGTGAAGGTGTCAACCTCTTGAGAATATGCTTGATGAAAGAGGTCTGGACTATACAGAGAGTAGTTACTGCAGGCCACCCTACAAGGGGAAGTGGGAAAAAAAGAAAAAAGGTTATCTCCCGAGATGGCCCGTCCTCCCTCGCTACCGAAGTTCCGAGAACGATGTTATAACCAACAAGCTAGCCTTGACAAGACGAGACAAGACGAGGGTTTAAGGTGAAAAGGATGCTGAAACAGGCGTCTACAATTGGGTCAATAATGTGAGAAACATTACCTAAGATCTCAGCGAGTTCTATAACTAGCAGGGAAAGCGTTAGCAATGTGAACTTGCAGAGGGTGTATATGTCATTAGATTTCCCATCCCCACGCGTACAGTCCACTTCCCTGCTCAGCGGTCATAATGCAGCAGGGTTGCATAATAACAGTGACTGCTTTTGCATTTACGAGACTGACAAGATTTTCGTGAAGTGGGCATTACATACATATATCAAAGCGGCACCTACAAGTGCAATCTAGAAGCGAAATTTTCACCAAACCCACCGCTCATATCAATCACTTGCAAGGCGAGGGTGTCTTGCCAAGGATATTCTGAATTAAATGGGTATCACGTCACCCGGTTCAATCGTACTGTACAGTAACTATATACAGGACATGCGGTCATGACGGTGTCGAGACAACAATTTCGATACCAGCAAAGGCCCTGTGAGGCCCAGGCATCAAACCAAATGGACTCTAGGATATGATGTGACTTGTGGTGCGCCTTGAAGCAGGGATCTTCGTAAGACAACTGCGGTGGTTTTCATGTCAATATCTAACTGGCGGGGGAAGCCTCCATTGGGATATCGTTCCAGTTGGTCTAGAAGCAGAGTTTGAACACTGGACAACACAGGTCAGTTCCATTCCCGATGGGGCGGTTGCTAGACCGGCGAAGAGGTTGGAGCGTTAAAGTTTGCTAAATTTTAAAAGAGTTGCTTAACAAATTCGGAATTTCCAGCACCAGAGTCTGCCTTGGCTTGGAAAATGTCGAAACTAGGTTAAATAGTTGGGTAAGACTCCATTCAAGGAGACCCAGGAGATAATTAGCGTAATCAGAAGTCATATTTAGCCCAACGGCCCGCATTCCGAGGAGCCTAAAATCCGATGAAAATCAACCCCATCCATAGTTAACTACCCAAGAGACCGCAAAAAAAAAAAAGAACGCACCGCCTGCTTTGGGGAGAAAAGGGAGTTGGTGGTCCAAGAAGCCGGGTCAGCTTTGGGTGGATCGGGTGGAGCGCGGGTGGCCAATTTGCATTACGACTTTGATAGACTCAACTGGACGATCGATTTTTGAAAAGGGCTTGGGCCAAGCCTCCCAACTGGTCGTTTATACCGAGCTCGAAGGATTGTGGCCCGCTCTCCATCGATGTCATCTTCCTTCTGCCCGAACAATAAACAATGTGAGTTCGAGGGATCATTCCCCGAATCCCCGAACAGGGTTGAATTTCGAACCCTTTCCACCTGGTCGGGATGATCGTGGGTTCCTCTTTGGCCCCATCCCGCTCTCTGAATCCAAGCCAATCAACTGTAAACCTAGCCCGGATCTTTATTTGCTTGTTCGTCTAAACGGATATGCTCCCCGAACATCCCCTGCTTCAACTAGCGAGATGCGGAGACCGATCAACTCTAACCAGTTTGCTGGGTCGAAGCCTGGTCCTCGCTTCTCGCTGGGTTGGCGCTCGACTAGACACTATGGCAATGGTGGCTTTGAAGATTTGCTCGGCAGAAGTGTTTCAATCTCACAGCCGGATTGTCAAATAACATTATGACGTTCCCCTGTGAAGTTACCACTGTTGAATTCACCGAAAGAATTAAAGTTGCCCATGAATCAACTCCATATCCAAACGCGGCAGTTCGCTTCGAATCCGTAGCGTGGAGGGTGCCATTCGGTTGCATTGATCGAACTGTGCGGCTTCCCTCAACGACAAACTTCAGGTTGAGGGTTCTGGCATCCCCTAGCGTCGTCCCTATCTTATACATAAACATTACCCTTAGGATGATGCCAGCAAGATGGTAGGTGTGGACAATCGGTTAGCCACGGCTAACTCCTACCCAAGAAATTAGCGATATATTCTCCCGATTCGCGTTTGCTCTACGACGAGACGCCAAGCAAGACCTAGACAAGCCGGTACTGTGAGAGCTTGTCAGTCACTGTTGTTTCCGAGAAGAACACAAGGCTTTATACTCAAAGAGTGTCTGATAGATTGTTTGTTACGGTTTTACTGAGGAATAGGCCCACAGAAGAAGGCGCAACAGGAGCTGGTGGCTTCAAAAATCAGTTGCTTCCTAATCCAGCAATGTCCCTACGAGGAAATGAGGGAGGGAGAACAGCGACTTTTGGAATACGGCCTTCTCAGCGACAGAAACAAATGGGATAAAGCCGCTTCAGATACTAATAATATCTCGTTAAAGTGACTCCCTCGGGTATTAATACGTCCTGATTTAAGTGCAGCCATTATCCCCTATGGACTAAATGCGGAGGCGGGCTTGGGTGAGATAGGATACTCTTGTCCTAATCCAGCTTAAAAACTAAACTTTGCTACTCCTTATTTTCGGTGGTTCTTTCTTCTTGGGAAATGATGCTCTGACACTCTTTCAGAGCCAGTATACTGCCCTTCAGCCGAAGGGTGGGGTTCCCATTGCAGACGAGACCCGGTTGCGAGATTAGAAAACCGCTCTACAGTGGCAGGTTGAAGAGGGCTAGTGGAACGTTATATTGGACCATGACCGTTGTAACGAAGTCATTGAGGCAATAAAAGAAGGCAATTGGCAACTCTAGGGTTGCAACAAAGAACAGCAGAATCATGGCCTAGACAGAGCTATACGGGTGTTCAGGTTGAGAGAGGAGACCTGCCGCAAGATAGGGAAATCTCACCGTTCTTCCAAGAGCATATGTTTAGGGGCATTGGTCCAGGTATTTTATTTCATTTAGTATCTTCGCCATGTCAATGCCTAAACGTTCTATGAAAAGATGCTAATTCAAAAATATCCTGCTGTCCTTATTTTTGCCATATCATTGCCACTGCAAAGCCCTTTCAACCAGCATTGCATTTGAAGGGACTGACCATCACACAGATGAGGATCTTGGAAAAATTGAGTAGGCTTGACTAACTGATGAAATGTGTATGCGTCACTCCAGACATACATGTCAGATTTGATTTGTGTCATGATCTCTCCTGTGGCTGTGCGCAGCCCCAAATCTGATTCCATCATTCGTGAGAGCAGGAAGAACCCATGAAAGCCAAAAAAAACAAAAACCAAAAAAAACAAAAACATCTCCGGGTTGGGTCTATACTTTTTTGGCTATGACCTGTCAATTTGAAAAAAGATTTTCAAATAGCACATTTTCTACCCAAGTTCAATTTGTTTGCGTCGTTTCTTGGTGGCACTGATGCTTCACTGTTTGCTGCGATGGTTGCAAGCTATTTGCAACCCGGGAGAGTAGGAAGGTGCCACGATCAATGCCATGGAGACTACGCCCATGATACGAGGATGTACGATCAACTTTTATGCACCCAACGCGGGAGCATATGCAGTTTCCCTCTGACCAGCTGTTCTTTATCTCACGCGGAGATTGCAGGCTTAGCGTTTGCATAGGGGGCAATATGCATGATGTTTCGAAATTACATGCTTCCAAACAAGCGCCACATCGCCGCCGTGGGCAAAATCTGTGCAACGTTTTCGCAAACAGTATGCTATGCGCATTCATTTGGACGAAAAGTTGGCATGGCTTGGTTTGCATATGCAATTAGTCAAGATATTTACGGCTAAAACTAAAATTCTCTCAACTGAAAACCACATGACGTAGACATTAGATAGGCGTGCAAGTCTTTTTTTCGAATTCGGTGCTTGGATCGCAGCTCTCCTCAATTATGATGAACGGAAGAGGTTTCCTATTCGATTCCAATACCTACCGCTGATGCCACCTTTGTTGGCAAAGAGCCACAGCCGTCCCCTCAAAAACTTGAATGATTTGACAATCTACGCAAGCACGAAATATAGTGAGTGTAGCTTCTCCGAGAGATCAAAACTATTTGCTTCCGGATTCGCCCCGGAGATAGGTGTTTAAGCATAGTGGTATAGAGCTGAGGAGATGGGGATTCTAGGTCACCTCATACTCTAGGATTGGAAAACTTGCCGAATGCCGAATGAGGTTTAAAAGACCATACCCAAATCATAGCAGGCCGCAGTAGCGCCTCAGGGATGAATACAACCTAGGAGAGATATGTGTGTGCAGATACCCCAATCGTCAGCAATCTACGGGATCAACGGCATATCATACCATCTAGTGGGCTCACCACTAAAGGACATTCTCCTTTGGTCAAGTGGCACACAGATATGAGTTTCTCTCGACCCGATAATAATGTCAACTAATAGAAAATGTGTCACCATGCAATCTCCAATATTTTATGGCCGGTTCAACCCTTGTCGTCACACTCGCAATTTAGGGTCTCTTTCTAGGTCTAAACAAAAAATCACCGAACGAGGCGAAATAACGAGGAACTGTATAGACTCGTGCTATTATAGAGGCTAGGAAGATTCGCGATTAGGGAGTAATGCCTATCAATTGATAGCATGGCTCGGCAAGCCCCTGGAAATGTGCGAGGGGAACGGTTAGCAGCATAACAGCAAATACTCTACGAAATTTAACACCTTCGTGGACAATGAATTACCAGAGATTATGTTGTCTGGAGATCACCAACCGGAATGTATCAAACTCCGGTGAAAATCTTCTGGTACCATTGTGCGGTTTTTTCAGCTAGTCGATCGTCTCATCTGAAAAATCTGATGATATTGTCGTGAAAATGCGTTCGAATCGCTGGTGGAACCATTTGACTTGAGCGGAGGGATAAGAGACTCAAATGGCAAAGAATTCAAACAAGACGTCTTACACCATGTAGTAGCGCGATAATAGTGGACTAAAGGATGATGTAATTCGAGAAGGGGCTTTGCACAGAATGCCTTTCTTTGATTTCCTGTGTTGTTTGTACTCGCCACTTGATAATGGACCACGACCGTTGATATCTCTGCTACCAACCACAACCCAGAAGTGTCTATCAGTTTGAATAAAGGCGAATAGCTTCTAGCGCTGATCAGGGTCACATAACTACTGAAAATGCGATGAGTTGCCTTGGGATTAAGATACTTTGACTGTTGTGAGAGACGTAATCTGAACGCAGGCATTGAAAATTCTTATTTGAATTGGATCGTGACACGCCTTTTTTGATGCTGTGATGAACGATGAAGAGTTTCCTACGGGGTTATTGGCCCCAGTTCAACCGATACATAAGGAAAATGAGGTTAAGAACACGCGAATCGAAATGCTCAAGCAATGTTTGAACAATGGGACAACGCAGCTTTGCATGTGACGTGCGATTGGGATCAAGGTGGACTAATCACACATTGGTGCGCCATCTCAAACTGCAAGTTGATGTTAGCGACGAATACTATAGATGTTCGAAGGCATTTAATATAACGGACCTCTTCGTCAGTGTGGCAAATCAAGGTGGCTGGCTTTCGGTTGGGCTTTTCGGAAATATTGACTACCCCTTGGTCATCAACAGAACCCTTAGAATTTGCCTCCTGGTTGATGGAAAACCCCAGGCATCGGCATTTTTCCACAACAACCTTTCTAAGCAATGGGCTTTTCTCCCCAATACCGCCTGCAAATACGATGGCATCAACTTTGCCGTCCAACTTCACAAAATAACTTCCAATGTAGCCGATAATGCGGTCAACAAAGATATCAAAAGCCAGCTTGTGCATATCAGTTTCTGGGTTCTCGGTTGCAATCTTGGAGAAATCGGTTGTGCCTGTAAGCGCTTTCCAACCGGCTTTCTTGTTAAGGATTTCTTCGGCCTAGGTAGCTCACGTTAGTGAAGAGCTGTAAAAGCGCGCGCGCACCCGATTGTCCAGACAATACCTTGGTAATGTGCATGTCTTTTGTACTAGACGAGCTTAGTTTGCACGCTTCCGATGTATAGTGAAATACCAGCCTGAGGAAAATGAGCACACTCAGCCAATGCCACATATAGGATCACATACGTTGGATCAATGTCGCCGCTTCGCGTGGCGCCTGGCAACCCAGCAAGAGGAGTGAGGCCCATTCTGCACTAGTGTTAACCATGAGCAGCTCCATGAATACACTCAATGGAAGAACCACTCACGACGTATCCAGGGCCTTTCCATTTTTGATAGCGCACAGAGATGCCCCGCTTCCGAGATGGAGTGCAATTATATTCATCGACTCTACAGGCTGCTGCAGGAACTCCGCAACGGTGCGCAGAATGAACCTGTAGCTAATTCCATGAAAGCCATACTTACGTAGCCAGCTTGCTCTGGCGGTCTCTTGGTGAATCGGATACGCCTTGATGTAGTCTGGCAATGACTGGTGGAATGTTGTGTCAAAGTATGCCACGCTCTTTGCGCACGGGATTTCGTCAAGGCATGTTCGGATAATGTCCAATGATGATGTATTGTGCCTATCGGACTGAGTAAGCGTACAAAACATGAGAAACGGACTTCCGTAACATACAGCGGAGCAAGGTCCTGTAGGGATTCGAGGTAGCCAAAGGTGTCCGTCGTGATTACAGCTTCATGGTTGAAGTCACCTCCGTGCACAACACGGTGGCAGACATATGCGAAGTCATCCTTTTTGCTAACTATTGTTAACTTAGAGTCATTGAGGAAATGTGTTAAAAGATATTTGAAAGCGGCTTGTGGGGTTTCTATCTTCTCATCGATCTCCTGGCTTTTCTTGTCGTCGCCATGCGAATATTTGAAGATATGTGGCGGTGCAGTGATTCCAGCCACTTTGGCGGTCGCGATTTTTCTTGGCGGATTGTGGCGGTTGAAGATGGCCAACCCAACGGACGACGTGCCGGCGTTGATTGCAAGAATTGCTTCTCCCATGTTTGCCTAAGTGCAGATGGCTTATTGCTCACAATGCCTACCCCCGCATGATGTCTTTCATCTCGTTCAAATATGCTTTAAACTCCCGGATCCTGTACCTAGATGGTGTCCTGGTTTCCAACTTTGTGATGTCAGCTGTAGGCAGTGACGTAGAGACCGCGGAATGCCTGATAATGGCCGATTTCGATGTTGCTAATATGGCAACTTCAATTGCTTTTCGAATATAGGGAACCCCGCCCTGGTTGTGTCTGCTCCCTTTGCGGCCATCTGCTTTCAACACCGTAATGGTATATTGGCATAAGTTTTGCAGGATACCGTTCAGAATATAAACCGTTAGTGAACATGCCTGGAGAAGTGATTGACAAGCCTAACCCAAAGGCTCTGCCTTCTCACCTGCCTGCCTCACTTGACGAGTTGATGATTCGCCTCAAAGTATCTCCACTAAGCAAAGATGCTCAGAATTCTTTGATCAAATTCCGTCGTGCTGCGGACTACATCGCAGCAGGTGAGGGCTAGATGTCCAATGGATCTTTGGGACCGAAGCTAATGACCCCCAGCGATGATATTTCTCCGAGATAATGCGTATTTAAAGCGCAAGTTGACATTTGACGATGTTAAGCCGCGACTCCTGGGTATGTCGAAAAGATGATCCCAATTGATACGACATGCTTATGGTTCTATAAGGCCACTGGGGAACCTGTCCTGGTTTGAATTTTATTTACTCCCACCTAAATTATTTGATTTGTCAACATGAACTTGACATGCTTGCTGTTATTGGCCCTGGCCATGGAGCTCCCGCGATCCTTGCATCTCTTTGGATAGAGGGATCTCTGGAGAAGTTCTATCCGGAATATTCTCGAGATACGAGCGGTCTTTCGAAATTGATCACTACTTTCAGTACTACAGGTGGATTCCCAAGGTTCGTTCTACTTATAAGTATGTTGATCTTGAAGCCTAACTGTATTAGTCACATCAACGCCGAAACTCCGGGGGCAATACATGAGGGCGGCGAACTCGGTTACGCTCTTGCTGTTTCGTTTGGCGCGGTAATGGATAAGCCAGACATGATAGTGGCATGCGTTGTAGGCGATGGTGAGGCCGAAAGTGGGCCATGCTCTGCGTGAGTATGTCTCCTTTCAAAAAGCACGCAGGAAGCTCTGACTGTATTGAAGGAGTTGGCATTCATACAAATTTATTGACCCCGCGGAGTCTGGTGCTGTTATCCCAATCCTCCACCTCAATGGATTTAAAATAAGCGAACGCACAATATATGGATGCATGGATGAAAAAGAGCTGCTTGCTCTTTTCTCCGGATTTGGTTATCAGCCTGTGATTGTTGACAATTTAGATGATATTGATGTAGAGTTCAACACTACCCTGAACTGGGCACTATCAGAAATTCATAAGATACAAAAGTCAGCTAGGTCAGGAAATCCGATTATGAAACCGCGGTGGCCAATGATTATTCTTGCAACCCCCAAAGTGAGTTCTATTTTGGGTCCGTCTATCGATTGGGCCGAAGCTGATTGGTTTTAGGGATGGACCGGACCTAAGAAGATTCATGGCAAGATTATAGAGGGTTCATTCCACGCGCACCAGGTCCCACTTCCTGCAGCAAAGAGAGACGAAGAGGAGCTGAATGCTTTGCAAGACTGGTTATCGTCTTACGGCCCAAATGAATTGTTTCAAGAGAACGGGGATGTCATTGACGAAGTAAAATTTATTGTTCCGAAAGAAGCTACAATGAGGATGGGACAGCGCCCAGAGGCTTACAAGGGTCTACATGATATCAATATACCGAACTGGAAGCAGTTTACTGTGGGCAAATGCTCTAGCGAGAGCCCAATGAAAATTGCTGGAAAGCTTATCGATCAATTGTTCGTTGACAATCCACATAGTACTCGGTTATTCTGCCCGGATGAACTTGAAAGCAACAAATTAGATGAGGCCCTTGCCCATACAAACAGAAATTTCCAGTGGGATCAATTTTCTAATTCGAAAGGTGGACGGGTCATAGAAGTGCTCAGCGAGCACATGTGTCAGGGGTTTCTTCAGGGATATACCCTAACGGGGCGACTGGGTATGTTTCCATCTTATGAAAGCTTTCTTGGAATTATCCATACTATGATGGTACAATACGCCAAGTTCAATAAGATGGTAAGTATTGACTTTTCCTTTTAACATCGTATGTAGATCACTTTCGACAGTTGACATCACTTTCAGGCTCGCGAAACCACTTGGCATCGAGATTTGTATAGCATCAATTATATCGTGACTAGTACTTGGACTCGCCAAGAACATAATGGATTTTCCCACCAAAATCCATCGTTTATAGGCGCGGTACTGAATTTGAAACCGGATTATGCACGGGTGTATCTTCCACCGGACGCCAACACGTTTCTTTCAACGTTGGCTCACTGCTTGAATTCGAAGAACTATGTCAATCTAATGATCGGCTCTAAACACCCGGCTCCCGTTTATTTAAACGCCGAGGAGGCGGAGAATCACTGCCGCGCAGGAGGTTCTGTGTGGAAATTCGCTAGCACAGATGACGGCTTGGACCCAGATGTGGTTATTGTTGGGATTGGCGCCGAACTCACATTTGAAGTCATCAAGGCTGCTGAAATACTACGAAAGCGCGTTCCGGAGCTTCGCATTCGCGTGGTTAACGTGACAGACTTGATGATTCTGGGTGTCGAAAATAGACATCCCCATTCCCTTTCTCATGACGCATTTGATGCACTGTTCACCCGGGAAATACCGGTGCATTTTAACTATCATGGCTACGAGACCGAGTTGAAAGGTCTTTTATTCGGGAGGCCAAAACTTCATCGCGTGAGCATCGGTTCGTACAAGGAAGAAGGGAGCACGACAACCCCGTTTAACATGATGTTGGTCAATGGCGTGTCTCGCTTCCACGTTGCTAAAGCTGCCATCAAGGGCGCTTCGCTGCGGAACGAGAGAGTCCGGCTTAGGCAACAGGAACTCAGTACTGCGTTCGATCATGAGATCAAGGAAACAACTCAATATATCCTTGAAACCCAGAAAGGTAAGCAGCTACTCTTTTGCAGTATTTTCTATCGGAGAAGGCTAACGGTCTATTGTTTAGACCCCGATGATATGTATGATATGCCATAATTCGATTTATAGGAGTTGGGGTTTAACTTTTATAGCAATTACATATGTACTTCGTATTATGCCTGAAAATAGCAGCCAAAATGAATTATGCGGAATATTTCTTGAAGATCACGTGTAATCATAAAATGTTAGGTAATACAGCTCACCCTATCACGTGACTCTCCGATCCATATAGTTAGACCGAACCCAAGATAGAAGCAATACAACCAATTAAGTGTCTCTAACATAAAACCAAAGTCACGGGACCAATACTGAACAGCTGCACGCTAATCGCCTTAGCTAAGAGGCACCCTTAACCAGATCCGGTAAAGGCCTTATTCGGCTAAGCGAGGGTCCCACGAACTCCAGCAACCACAAAACTTGTGTGTTGATGCGATAAGACGGACAGCACGGCGCACATCTTACCTCGACGGAACACCGACCAGCTCTTCGTCAATTCGTTCAGCCACCCTCCGCCGAGTCCGTCAACGACAAAGGGAAAGCAGCAGCAAAGCGGTTGTGCTGTCTTTCCTCATATCGTTCCTATAAAAATGGCTGCCCTTAACAAGATTGCTGCCAACAGCCCATCCCGACAAAACCCTTCAGAGCTCGAGACGTCTTTGGCCAATGCTCTCAACGACTTGGAGACCAACACTTCAGATTTGAAGGCTGCTCTCCGTCCCTTGCAGTTTGTATCTGCTCGCGAGGTAAGGGAATTGATACTTTTATTTGAAGTTATACCGAGAACAGGCAGGGAAGCGGCGACATACCGTGAAATGGCAGATGAGGACTTACTACATTTTGGGCTGGTGGAAGTAAACTGGGAACGCAGTGGAATGCGGCAAGAGATGGGATTTGATTTACGCGTTTTTTTCTCCGGCGACTTTTTTGCGGACTTGCAGGCTGATATTCTTCTGGCATACTTAGATCGAAGTTGGCCACGGAAAGAAAGCTATTGTCATCTTCGTCCCAGTTCCTCTTCTCCAGGGATTCCACAAGATCCAACAACGGTATGTGCCTGAACATCGTGTTGTGTCGATTTCCTACGAAACACAAGTCGACTTTGCGCCTACATTGGTTTACTACGAAGATGTGCATTCGTTTCACAAACTAATTTTTTTTTGATATTCAGTCTCACCCGGGAACTTGAGAAGAAATTCTCTGATCGCCAAGTCATCATCATTGCTTCTCGCCGCATCCTTCCCCGCCCCAAGCGTTCCAGCCGCTCCCGCACCAAGTTGACCCAGAAGCGCCCACGCTCGCGCACTCTTACCGCCGTCCATGATGCCATCCTTACCGATATCGTGTACCCAGTCGAGATTGTTGGCAAGCGTCTCCGAACAAAGGAGGACGGCAGCAAGGTCCTCAAGGTTATCCTCCACGAGAAGGAGCGTGGTGGTGTTGACCACCGCCTCGATGCTTATGGCGAGGTTTACCGCAGACTGACGGGCCGTGGTGTCGGCTTCGAGTTCCCTCAGAGTAGCGCTGTGGAATTCTAAACTGTTCCATTTCCTGTTTTTTCCGCTTTGCTGTTCTGTAATCTCGAGAGAGCTAGTCGGACGTGGATTCCTTATCTCTAGGCGAAGATGATGGATAGGGAGCAATAAAAAGGTTGGAACGGCATGACAATACATGGAGCACGGTTTTAGATATGGAGATCTTTTACCCCTTTCTTGTGTTCTTTTTTCCTCCTATGACCGTTTGTTCTATGTGTATTGTCGGCATACTACTTTATTGTATTGAAATGCATTGACGAGTCCAACGTACAATGTCAAGAAAGGGGTTACTGTTTCAATCGTTCCCACCAGCGGGAGATATTTTCGCTTCAACTTCCCAAGCCTCTTTCAATTCGCATATATTTGCAATAGGGTATCTACCAGCTTGCCAAAGGGTACTATACGAATGTTCAACTTTCACTCGAACCCCCTCTGGCTATCCTCCCGACTCCTAGGACCATCCAATACGCCAGCTCCCTCTTTACCATGTCCACATCTGTCTTCTTGCTTCCTGGCTTTGTAGATATATTCAGCTCTTCATTGCCTCCCTCGGCCTCCCATTCAAGTCTCACAAAAATAGGAATCTCCAACACATCTTCATCCTCTACAATCCCAGTATCAGCCAAGGCAGCCAGCGACCCGGGAACAACTTCCATAGCCACCGTAGACCAGTTGCGGCCCTTGTCCCATACCTTTCCTGCTTCTGCAACTTTTTCTACCCCCGATCTAGAAGAGCGAGGATCGGGGGCACTACTCGACTGTAACGCTTCATCCCACACGTCAGTGTTCGCGCCAACTTCAAATTCCGGACAGAGGATGGTGACTCTGGATTCTACGCGTCCTGGCGTTACCGATGGCGTCGCAAGGCTAACTCGAATTGGGTCGAACATGTGATTTTTCAGGGTGAGAAGTAACTGGACTGGTTTGAGAGGCTCAAGGGCTTCTAGATCGACAGGCGGTGTCGGCGGTAGGGGGACGATTGGTCGGAGGTTAGTTAATGGAATGTAACTGATTGCAATAAGACGGATGCGGAAACGTGTGGATTGAGGTTTGAACTCTGGCTTAACGAGTATATGCTTGCACGCTTTGCAGCGTTTAGATCTCTTTGTGCGGAGAAATACCGGGAGCGGTCGTAGATCGTCTACAAACCGCGTACCTGAAGGCTGGAATAGTCGCTGCTCTGCTGATGCGAGGCAATCCCACCCTTCTATGGCCATTTTTTTGATTATAGGGTCGTCTGCACCTAGTGTTGGAACGTGTAATCCTTCGGATTGCGTCAGGGCTTCACGCATAACTGACGGTTTGGATTTGGCCTTTTTGGCGCCGCTGCCGTGTAATCCGCCTAATCCTGAAGCATATAAAGACATTATTCGGCTAAGCGCACTAGGTGAAGAGTATGAGCCAAGCTCTGGCCCAATCAAAGAGTCTGTAGGTGATGAAGAGGTCTCTGCCAGCTGGCTCCTGTAGAAAGATTTCAAAGCCGCAAAGCGAGCATCGTGGCTAAGAGCAGGTGGAGCGTTTTCTTGGTGCGTGTCCTGTGTCTGAAGCTCATCGTGAATATTTGGCTCATTTGCTATGTCTGGCAAGGAGGAAAAACTAGATAGCGGTGATCTCATTTGGGATGGCTTAGACACTGATTCTCGTCTATCAACTCCTTTCAAAAGAGAAGCTAGTTGAGCTCGGATATTCGTTGGTTTATCAAACTTGATCCCAATATCAAGTGTCGTCCACATGCAATAACCGCACGTTAATATCCATGGGCCACTCTGAGAGCTTCCGCCGCCGTTTCCGTTTCCGACAGTGGTCACTGCCAAAGGGGACGTACATATCGGACAGTTAAAACAGTTGCGCGTACATCTGTTAATGAGCGCGATCAGCTAGCACATTCGTCATGCTCGGATATCGTATTTCCAACCTGTTCCCCTCGCTCTTCACCATACTACTCGGCGTTTCGAACAAACAATTAGGGCAATACCAGCAGACAATCTCTTCTGTAATGCATCGTGGGCACTTTATTTGGTGACAGTCTTCACAGTATAACAGATGTTCTGGTGGGTAAAGAGAATAATTGGCTCGAGGGGATCTGGGGTCGAACGTTTTTTCATCGTCCTCGTCGTCGGACTGTGCAAGGGAGAGGTTCGATAGGTCTCTAGATAGCCTGTTTATAGACTGCCCAGAAAGGGAATTTTCTGCGCATGGACACGAGATAAAAGTATACGGGAGCGGGCGAGCCATTCTCGAGATTCTAAAGATTTATTGATCTTGCATCCTGACTTGGCTGCTGTGAATATTTGATTAGTTTTATAATTAGAATGAGAAGGACCCTCGGGATAGATTTGCTTACGATCAGTTTGCTTTTGGAATAGAATTAGGTGCTAGACTTCAAACTTATTTACCGGCCGCGCCTCAACCCTTTCGCGTTATTGAGGTTGAAGGCTTGAAAAAACATCGACGCAGGTCGACGTCACCCCCAAAAATTCACGGACAAATTGCGCGCTCTGAACAAACAACGAGGCTTGTTTATTGCAGCGGCGGAATAATTTAATTGACTAGAAATGATCCTATGTTGATCAATTTTACAGATTAAACGGCACTCATGTCACTCCGCACCCGTCTAATTTCCCCTTCTCTCCTCTACCGCTGGAAAGTCCTTTCACGGACCTATGCTGTCCAAGCTCCAGGCAATCCCACGCTCGAAGTGTTCAATCGCAAAACAAAGTATTTGCAAAAAGAAAGGGCAGCACAAAACATTGAAGAAAGCAGAAAAGTAGATTATCTGAAGGATGAAGTCGCATCTCGGTTAAGCGAGCGTCTATTGGTATGTGGAAGCAAACCGATGAGAGGTTGAAACAACTGCTAAAGGGTCCGCACAGGATATTAAAAGAAATTTCAATCATGTCCTTGATCTCGGGGCAAACAGCTGCAACATTGCACGCGCCCTTACGACACCATACATTAACCCAGATATGCCCGATGCAGAGCCTGCCCAGCCCATAGCAAAACGGATATCAAAGCTTACATGCGTCGAAGAGTCGCCCTCTTTACTATACCGTGACGAATCGCTGCCCTTTAATTCCGAAATATCCATCACCCGAGATGTCATTCCCAGCCTCGAGCACCTCCCATATGAGCCGAATACCTTTGATGCCGTTCTCTCTTCCCTATCAATACACTGGATCAATGACCTCCCTTCGATATTATCACAGGTGAATTCAATCCTAAAACCTGATAGCCCGTTTATTGCAGCGATGTTTGGTGGAGACACCCTCTTTGAGCTGCGCTCTTCTTTGCAGCTCGCGGATCTTGAACGAAGAGGCGGTGTTAGTCCACATATATCTCCATTGGCAGACGTGCGGGATGTCGGCGGTCTCCTAAACAAAGCAGGGTTCAAGTTACTTACAGTAGATGTTGAGGATATAGTGGTTGACTATCCTAATACCTTTGCGCTAATGATGGATTTGCAAGCGATGGGAGAAAGCAATGCCATCAAACAGCGGGAGATAGGACCAATGTCAAGGGATGTCCTGCTGGCAAATGAGGCGATATATAGAGCTTTACATGAAGAGGAAGGACAGCAGGGTATACCGGCTACGTTTAGATTTATATACATGATAGGATGGAAAGAGGGAGCAGGGCAGTCCCAGCCTCTGGAGAGAGGGAGCGGTCAAGTAAACCTCAAAGACGTGCTTGGAGGAGGGAGTTTAAGCGGTAATCAGTAGATGTTATGCTTGCTGAATGATCTAAAGCTCCTTCCGCGATAAATAAAGGCGGACGAGTCTATCCGGGACCTGTTCGTTTGGTCAGGAAGGCTGGCAACAACGTGAACGACTATGCGACCTGAGTCTTTTTTTGCCCTTTCCAGAGCTCTCACACCAGGAAAGGATGGCCGATTCTCAAATAGTCCTTCGATCCGTCATGACGCGTACGATCGAGCCGACACCAACAACCTCGACCAATCTTTCATGCCAGTTCAACAGCACTGCCATCTGCTGTCCACCGCCACCCTCGCCAAAGTTCCGACCTTGTATTTGCGAGAATCCTGTGCTTTGCGGTGACAGCGAAGTTCTCTTGGGCGACTGAGTGGCTCCGCCACCTGAAGATTGCGAGGCCATGCCTCTATACCTATATCACCCCGACAACCAACATCAGCACTGAGATCCTACCAAATGTAAGATAGAAATCGCAAGGCCAGAAAGTTGTATTAAGAAAAATAAAAAATAGAAGTAACAAATGGATCCCCATACAGGTATTTCATCAAACAATCTCCCCTCTCCACCCCTCCGTCCCCACTACACACGCCTTCCAACACCCTCGACATCTCTGCCTGCCGTATGCCCTGCAACACCTCCACGACTGTCGCAAGATGGACTTCCTTTGCACGATCATCTCCGCCAAGTGGTGCCGTATCAAGAACGTGGCGCAAAGCTGCCTCTGAGTCGCCAGATCGTAGCATCTGTCGGACCTGCGAGGCAATGTTTGCGGCAGTGCCGGAAGATGTGGATGGTGGGAGGTTGGATGGGAGCAGGGTCTCGAGGGGGAAGTTTATGGAGGCATCGGGGTCGAGGGAGTCAACATCGATTGTGCGGTAGTTGATGTTTGCCATTGCGGGTTTGGGACGAAGTAATTGGGTTTCCGGCGGCAATCAGGGATAATGGAATGTGGGGTAAGACGTGCAATTTGATGAAATATCAGCAGATTATAGCATCAAAGAGAATATTAAAAAGGAGTTGTAGGTGGAGTGACAATTGGCTATGAAAGGTATGAATCTGCCTGTTGGGTTGGTTGGTTTGGATGTTGCACTTTGTGATGTTGGAGGTTGGAGGATCAACCCTGTGGCTAACTTAGGTTAACTATGCGAGTCACGACAAAGGCAGCTCTACATAACTTGCAGTGATAACGATTGTCTGGAGACAGTTAATTTGCTTTGTTATAATATGAAGATTGGGTTCGCGATGGTTCGCGTCGTAAATTTTGTATTCGTTGTGAAGTCTCCTATGCTTTTTGTATCACGTACAGAAATATTTGTATCCTAATCTATCAAAACCCTTCCAAACCATTGCAACGTATAGTTAAGTGGTATCATGAAACAATCCAATAGAAATAATCCACCCAATGCAATGACCTTGCCAGGTCTAAACGCCAAACCCCTGCGTAAGACGCGAAGGATTATGTAGTAAGAAATAGTACATACATGCGAAATCAATTGTCAAATCATAAATACATGGCCTAACTTGGCCCGGTCAATGTGATAGGAGGTAAGTTAGCGTGTGTTGGCTTGGAGGTATTTTCCTCGCTCTTATCGAATTTTGGGGTCTCTTCGTCGTGGTTCTCAATCTCCAGCTCCTCAGAAGAAGGTCCCTTCTTAAGAACTTTAGACTTGACCCGCGAGCTGAATCGCCGAACTGCGGCCCAAATAGCAGAGAATGCCTTTCCCACCGGAGAAAATACAAACGACATAAAGTTTGCGAACGGATTCCAAAAGCAGGCGAAAGCCCCAAGAACACCATTGAAAACAACTGCGAAGTGGCGGTCGGGTATGCAGCGTAGGAGAACTGCCCATGGAAGACAAAAGATTGCGCAAAGTATGCAAATTGCCCATTGTACACCGGTAAGACGAACAACGCCGATGGCAATGCCTCCAACAAAGATAATCATTATTTGTCCACCGATCATGAGCAAATTGATCCCCATGAACCAATAATTTTTGAGCATGCCCTCGAAGATGTTAAATTTGTTATCAAGCCGACGATTGTTAAACTCATTGAAAATTTGCATCCACACGAAAGTGTTGAAGACGATGGTGTCCAATTGCTTTTGCAAGTCTCCATCTGCAGCAACGTCGTAGTTCAGGATTTTGGCACCTCCGAAGTAAAGCGTGAATGTCACAGCAAGCTGATAGACGCTTTGCCCGATGATCATTTTCCACATTGTGATAGTAAAAAGCGACGCGGACTTGGGAGTTGGTTTTCGGTCCAGGATCTTTTCCGTCGGCGCATCCGTTGCAAGAGCTAAAGCTGCGAAAGTATCCATAATTAGATTAACCCATAGCAGTTGAACTGCATTTAGGACACTTTTATTGTCATCATTCGCCACAGCCGAAACAAACGTCAAGCACACAGCAGTAATATTGACAGTGATTTGGAATTGCAAAAATCGTGCAACGGCGTCATTAACCGCGCGTCCCCAGCAGATCGCGGTCACAATAGACTTGAAGTTGTCGTCTAGAAGGATGATCGAGCTGGCCTCTTTTGCGACTTCTGTTCCTGCAATACCCATTGAAAAACCTACGTCTGCTGTCTTGAGGGCTGGGCCGTCGTTTGTGCCATCCCCTGTGACCGCCACAGTCTCGCCAAGATGCTTAAGCCGCGCAACAAGGATACGTTTATCCTCCGGTGACGACCGTGCAAGCACTTGTAAGTTCGGCAAGACACGGTCCATTTCTTGATCAGATAGTTGACGAAACTTAGGGCCCTCCATGGCAATTCCATCAGGAGTTTTGATGCCGCATTCGGTCGCAATGGCGACCGCTGTCGTCATATTATCACCTAGAGTCTATATCAACATATGCAAGGATGATAACAATGGAAGCGGAGTTTTCACGAACCAGTAACCATCTTGACTTGGACCCCAGCTTTATTGCACTTTTGAATAGCACCAGGGACCTCAGGGCGCAGTGGATCCTGAATTCCAACAGCACCAATCCAAACCATATTATGGAAAATATCCTCAAAATCAACCATAGTCTTATCATCTTCCAGAGTTTTTGCTCCACGCGGTGGCCAGAACTCGAAATCCTTGTATACCATACCAATTGTTCGCAGAGATCGTTGAGAATATGAGTTGATGGTATCAAGAATTGTACTTTTGGCATTCTCAGGGAGAGTTTCGCTTCTGAGGGGTTCTTGACTTAGATCGCAAACGACCTTGGTTGCCTTTGCTAACATCATTTCAGCGGCACCTTTCACGTGAAGTCGATAAGTCCCATTGTGCTGGCGAATGACGACACCCATACATTTCCGGGCGGAATCAAACGGGACCATTTGAACAACTTCGGCGTTTGCCCGTTCTTCTACCAAATTTAAACCCAGATAGTTTTGAGCAAGTTGCAACATAGCAACTTCGGTTTTGCTTCCAATGAATGTACGCTCGCCATGTTCTTCACCTTCAAAGGCTGTGGAATTCAAGGCGACTGATTTCACGATTAGGTCCCGAACAGAGAAGGACATCGCAGTAAAACTTTGCGTCATATTTGAACACGCGTGTCCGTCTTTGTTGGTTGCTTGCTCAAGGGCATGGTTAGTGCCGAATGTTCCTGCCACAACGGTCATTTTGTTTTGAGTCAAGGTTCCGGTTTTGTCAGAACAAATGACTGTCGCATTTCCCATAGTTTCGCATGAGCGCAGGATTCGAACAAGATTGTTTTCCTTGACCATACGGGCTGTGGCAAAGGCCAGAGCAAGAGTCACAGCCAGAGGAAGGCCCTCTATAGACTTCATGTTAGATATAAAGATTTTGAAAGATTATTCAGCCGCCTAGCAAAACTCACCTGGAATTGCCACCACTATTACCGTGATCGCGACAATCAGAATTTCCATAAACTCCCTACCTTTAACTGCTGGTGTGGCAGTATTTTGAGGCAAGTGAGCGAGGAATCGGATAAGAAGGACAAGGAATAAAACCAGTGCGGCACTAGGATAGGGTTAGTTCTCATAAAGTCATACGTCAAACCTGAGTGATTATATTTCGCTTACGCTGTGCCCAAGCCACCAATCCAATCTGCGAGTTTTCCCAGCTTCACTTGCAAAGGCGTAGGGTCGTTAGATGTTTGCAAGGAGAGCATGATCTTCCCATAGGTGGAATTGGGGCCAACACTGGTGACCAGGTAGGTTCCAACACCTTCAAGCACCTTACTTCCCGAGATGATAAAGGGATCAAGTTTTGCTGTCGCAGTACCATCTTCCATTCGCTGCCAAACCTCATAGCCATTTGTCTTCTTCATCTGATCAGACTCCCCAGTGGCAGACGATTCGTCGCACTTGACTCCATGTCCACTAAGAAATATTCCATCCGCCGCAATAGCGTCTCCAGGCTCCAGGTGCAAGATATCACCCACTGTTATGTCAAAAACAGATATCATGATTGATTTTCCGGACCGGATAGCTTTAACCTCGCGGTCATTTTTCTATCTCACAGTAAGTCAAAATTAAGCATCTATGTAGGAGAGGATACTTACTCGGCGGTTTAATTTCACGAATTGTCTTTCTTTTTGCCAGTCGTTCGCGGCCGTGACTATTGTGACTATAAGGATAGCCACGCATATGGCGACTCCTTCGACCCAGTCAACTTTGGAGCCGCCACTGAACGTCTCGTATAGCCCTAGAGATAGCGAGACGACTGCGGCTATTGTCAATAAGATGATAATCTTATCATTGTATGCTCTCCATAGTAAAACGAAAAATCCATCGCTCTTCCTTTCCGGAAGTTTGTTTCGTTGGAAAACTCGAATTCGATCTGCAAACTGCGATGCTGCCGGAGCATTGTTTTCGGCTCCGGTAGAGGAATGCGGGCTGCTGGACTTGTCTCCCTTTTTCCAAATCTCTTTGGTTGCCTCCTCGAAGGTGACAGCTCCTTCTAATTGACTTTCATCAAGCGATAGGCCAGCCGATAGATCGGTCCTAAGCCCATGCTCTAAGCCTCGAAGACCACCCAAGGCTCTAAAGGCGGCTAAAGACTTGGGGTTGAGGAGCTTGTTGAGGTGGCCGGGGGTAAACGCGAAAGGATTGTTATCCACTTGAAAATCTTTCTCATTGCGCTGATCGGGTTTCAAAGCTTCTGACACCGATACGTCGTCGTAGTGGACATGGTCTGGGTCTTTGTTTGATGTAGAGTTGGATCGAGACCTGAGAGTCTCTACATTAGAATTAAATGAGTTTGCCCGGGAACGAAGGGTCTCTCCGTCCATCGAAATGGGGCTCTGGGCAGTGAGAAAACTGCCATTGCTAGAAAATGGTCTATCTGGAGATATATTATCATATTCTGAGGTCGACGAGGATGAGCTCGTGTGCTGTAGGGTATAAGTCAGTAAAACATGGGTTTCTCAAATTTCTAAAAAGAGAGAACTCACTGAAGTATTGATAAATATGGGAGGAGCGAGTAATCTATTATTGTTTGCCATAGCTCTCGAGAGAAAATCCGAAAAGTTGAGAAATTATTCCCGAGATAATCTATCTCAAGAGAAACGACTCGGATATGAGGTTTGACGTATGAAGAAACCCGAAATGTAAAATGTAGGAAACGGGGATATCAGTTACAAATACAAAACATAGCTCATGAAGCAAAATGGTGAAAGATCTGGTATAGAGAGGCGGTGTAACAATCAAAGAAATATATCAACCCATCACTCCGAAAGGGACATTCAACCCTATATCTTGTTGGAGTTGTAAGGAGTGAAAGTCCAGGCTGGGGGTGGGGGGTGAAAATTTGTATACATATCGCCCGAAGAGCATAGTTCGTACGTATACAAATCCTCCCGTTTTCTGTGAGTCCAGCCTTCATTGCCCAGAAGCTTGGTGGAGGCAATCAAGTTCTCACGTTCCATGGCAGAATGTTGAGTGAGGCAGTGCAAAAGGATCCTCCCGGGGTCAAAACGCCACCCCTGGTCGTAAGTTTGCCAGAATGAAGGATAAACGCTAAAGGGGTCTCTCCTTGTTTTGGAAATGAGCTCATAGATGTATCATGTTCGCTATTGAAGAAATCTAGTCATAGCCGCTAGCACTCTTGACCATTGACCATCCTGAACATTTGAATCAACAAGGTCAGAGAGTGAGGTTGGCGGTTGATTCTTCAGCATTGTGATTGGTGTTAGCCCAGAAGCCAATGGAATCGCATGTTGAGCCCCACCCGAGAGCGCTTCGGGATTAGTAAGAAACTCCAGCTACACATCGCTTCCTCATCACCGAAACTGCGCATGTAACCATGTTGAACCATCGGGAGCCAGCGCTTTGGCTGTTCTGGCACCTTATATCAAAGTATCGCCGACCGGGGTTTTGGGAATCCCAGTTTGTTGAATTTCAAGTTGCTTCTAGAAAAAAGCAAAACCAGCGGCAGACCTGATGAAAATCCCGCACACATATGGTTGTTCACTCCCCTCAGTCTACATGGGCCCGACGGAAACTTGAATGTGTGTATCACGCATATCCTCATTGCTTGGATCGACCTCTTGGAAACCTTCTTGGCCCAAAGTTATTTACAACATCCGTTTCCTCGGTCGAATTTCTCCGTCCTGCGTTTCGGTCTCAAGCTCATACTTTCCCTTCTCAACAGAACTGGAAAGAATCCGTGCCAATTCTGATGTTGGAAGCGGCCACGAATGTTTGTATTTTGAAATTGTGTGACGCGAACAGGCGAAGTATGGGTGCTCAGGTCTCGATTGAGCGATTTTCCCCTCCCCGTTTGATGAGATGGCTTCAGGACTCCGCTAGGCAGCGTCAATGTTGACTGACTCCGCCCTCCTTGGCAGCTTGGGATATCTCTTGGGAGGGTGATGAAATCTTCCCGTTCACTGGGAAGCAAGCCGATGCGACGTCCACAATCGTCGGAGATATTTGCTGCGGATCAAACGGGTGCGAACAAAACCTCCTGGTCTCGTCACGAGTCTTGTAATGTAAGCACCCTCAAGACTGTTCGTAAACGTCCATTCTATTGTAACTCAAAAAAGGCCCAGAGTCGGCTAGATACTTGTTCTTCAAAAATGCCCAGTTCGTACTCAACGAGTGTATTTTTGGGCAGCTAATCCCCGTATTCGCAAGCGTATATATGGACAAAGCGTACAAATACGGGTAACGCTCTGCGAACATAAGGTTTCTCTCCGATGCGGCCATTCTGAGCCTTCTACCATCATAGCCAGCGGCTTGACTCAAAAGCCTCAAGAGAACCTACGATATCAAATTTTCCATGGGAGATATGCTTTGAACACACCTTAGTACCCGCGCTCTATTACCTCCAGACCTACGAGTGACTAAGCATATCAGCCACAGCTTTGGCTTAGCCACAGAATCATTATGTCATTTAAGGCAGCAAGCATGCCAGTTATTGGTCAGTAAAACATCATGCGCCACATCTTGGCCGCCAGCCAGCCCATTTAAGCGCTGAGCCAAGCGCCTGATGGGATTTGCGAGCGAGACATAGTCAGACAACCTTAAGTTTCGCGTGCTGACAAAGAATAAGTAACTTCTCTTCCCCGTGCAACAGTAAGCACTTGTTTTGCCCGTTCGCCTTGCCGCCGAGGGGGCGGAGCAACCGACTGTTGGCCAGTTTGTGTTGGATGCTCAAACAAGTTTGAAGAGAGAAGTTTTCATCTGATATTTCGTGCAGGTCGGGATTATGAATCTCAACAAGGCAAATTTCGCCGCGGGATGCTTGTCCCTTCCGACTTTGCGACACGACACCGAGAGTCGGCCACCAGGTCTAAGGCTTTATCCACTCTTTCATTTTCCGCTTTGCTGAGCATAGCCATTATCAGCTCCGCCCACCAGGGGTCAGCTCTGTTCAGACGCCAAAAGTCATGTTGGAGATATAAGCTTAAACTCATTATACCCCACATCATAGGCTATCCGCTGCAGCCATGTCGGTCAGAAGAGGTCAGGTATGAGGATGACGACGAGCTATGCTGACTATAATCATAGAACTTGCACATGCGTACCTCTCGGGCGCATTCGCCAACGACTACGTCAACAACTAAGCTTGGGTGAAATTTGATTAAAACGAAAAGGGTAAGGAAAAATGACAAAACACTCCCTGCTCACGAGGCGCAGTGTCGTGGCAACCGTTTGATTCTAGCTTGCTTCTCTTTCTTCTTATTTAGGACTATGTTTGGCATCTGATATCATTCTCAAATTCAAAGCAGGACTGATCCTGCTAGGGACTCAAATGTATGGCATGGTGCAGCTTTTGCTGAGACAACTATGAACCGTTTATTTACATCTAGAAATGGAGATAGAAACGAATTTTTCAAACGGCATATCAACTCTCCCATTATCATGTTCCTTGTGGTATAGCTGTTTATTATTCAAGAGAGTATGCAATTAATCAATACCATCGGTGATGAATAGGAACAGTGGCGGGCTACATCTAAATAAATGATGGGCATAGCTAAAGACGCCTCAAAGCAAGACTTTGTGGTAGAGAAGCGATTCCAGTCCCTTTTTGTGTACGAAATGATGCAATAGGAGACTATGAATGTTTGGCAAAAAAGAAAAAATGTTCTTCAAGTTCGAATTTACGCTCCATTTTTGCGAGCAGGACCCTAACATGTCCACGCTTGTTAAGATGCTTTTTGTGTTCTGTAATTTCCAAATCGTTAGCCCTGGATGACTATTTTGTTGGCGGACATTTGGTTGTGGCCATTAACCTTTCAGTGGCCCCCTTTTTTGCGGGCGCATGAAGATCGAGTTAGTGTGATGGATTGGTGACTGGATTATCCTATCATTCTCTCATCATCACTTCTGGGTATTTAACAGGCAAATGCAGACTCCACACAATTTTCTCCAATAACTATCCCCAACGCAATGATTGCCATACTTCCCTACCTCTACTTCAATTCTTCTCTCCATCAATCTCAACAACCCGATTGATTTGCTCAACCCGAAAGTTGTTTCCCCATGAGGCAAAAGCACGCCTTTCCGAGCTTGGACTAGCGCAACGCAAACCTTTAATGCGCCATGCCCGATGAAGTCTAGAGCCAGAGAAGCTTCAGCTGTTTGGACCGAAAAGAAAAAAAAGAAACAAATTTGTCTGGTGAATTGTTGATTTTCCTTGTGATACTTCCTCCTGACTCTACCTTCTGCCTTCTTTTTTCCTTTTTTTTTTTTTTTTTTTACCTCGTCGCCTCTCCTCTCCTTCGCTCTTTTTATCCTCTTTCTTGCCTATCCACTTTCTCTGACTTTCCTTTTTTACTTGTTGCTTGGAGTTCTGGTCGCCGGGGAATTGGGTATCGAATCAAACGACCTAAGACGCCCTTATCGAGGATTGAACATCGACTACCGACACCGCCGTTTTATCTTTCTTCTCCTCCTTCTGTCGGTCTGCTCGCACATATCAAGGTGTCGATACGCTCGCGAGTAACCATCGTTCACGCTAACATGTCTCTCGGCGCGTCCACCAATCCTCACTCGGTTCGCCGACGAGCCTCGTTCCTCTCCAGAGTTCGCCCAAAGACAGCAGGTGGTGACCATGTCTCGCACAGGCAGCCGGAGCCCTTTCACCCAGCGGTATGGGCTCCTAGTATGGACGGCAGCTACAAGGAGGCGACCTCATATTTCTATCACGAGCCCGCAGTTCCCAATTGCGGTAACACCGAAGTCCTTAACTTACCGGATCCCAAAAAGTCTGAAATGGTGGAAATCTCTCATCCGGTAACAAGAAGGCGACATAGTAAGAGTATATCTTGTATCCGACACGGTGTTAGTGAATTGCGAGCTGCAGTGCGACGGTTCTCTTTCACCGTTCGCCACAAGTCTCACAAACAGGCGTTGGACGTTCCTTGGGAAGAGGGTAGTCCCGAGGCTCACCCTGAAGATTGCTACAGAAAAGAATCGAGGCACGGTGGGCGCCGAGGCTATCGCATGCACCGGCAGTCGTTTAGCAACTTTCATACCCTAAACCGATCCCAGTCGCATACGCCTGGAATTCCGTTACCAATCCCTGCAAACACCCCTGACCTTCCTCTCTTTCCTGAAGAATTATACGGAGGGGAAGCGGCCCGTGCCGCCGCCGCTGCGTTGAACGAGACCATCAGACTCGAACGTGTCATCTCGACCACAAACTCTAGAGATTTTGACATCGGCGCACGTAATGACAACAAGCCGTCTCTTGATTCGGAGAGTGGAATAGAAATCAATATCCAAGATAATGTCCGAAGTTCAGAAAATGATCTTGAAGTTGTACGGCAGGGTGCGTCATAAATATTTATCCCTTTTAAGAATCATGTCAGTCTAACTTTGTTATAGACCCAGTGGAGTACCTGCCGACAGAGCTAATGTGCCATATCTTGTCCTTTCTTGATGCTCAATCGGTTAAAAATGCGGAGCTGGTTTCTCATGCATGGAATGCGCAGGCTTCATCTAGACATGTTTGGAGGGAAGTGTTTCGACACGAATATCGCCATAGTAACCATTCGACAAGCCACAAAGATAGGAAGGCAAAACCAATGGGCCTAGGGAAGGTGCGTCCGAACCAGGATTGGAAGAAGATGTATGCAGTCCGTCGAGCTCTGGAAAGCCGTTGGAAGCAAGGGAAAGCCGCTGCTATTTATTTGCATGGTCATAAGGATAGTGTCTACTGCGTCCAATTCGATGAGTAAGTGACAAATCCAATCAGAAATACGAGGGTTCACTTACTAACCATGACATAGGAACAAAATAATTACAGGCTCTCGTGATAGGACTATTCGCGTCTGGGACGCTCATTATCCTTGGCCTTGTTTGAAAGTTATCGGTGCACTTCATGATCGAAGTGATAGCGCCCACATTGGCCCTTTGGCTATCAACCCTCAACCAGACTCCACTGGAAGCACGCCATTCATCACTATCTGCCCACCAGCAAAGCCAGCCAGCGAATTAATGAAAGCAGACCCTGACAACCAGGATTATCATCGTGCCTCGATTCTCTGTCTTCAGTTTGACGACGAAATAATGGTTACCGGCTCCTCCGATTTTACATGCATCGTGTGGGATATCAAGGATGATTACAGGCCTATTCGTCGCTTGGAAGGGCATCGCGCTGGTGTGCTTGATGTCTGCTTTGATAGCAGATATATCGTTTCCTGTTCTAAGGATACTACTATCTGTGTTTGGGACCGACACACCGGCGAGCTGGTCAAAAAACTCCTCGGACACCGTGGACCTGTGAACGCTGTGCAGCTACGTGGTGACCTCGTCGTCTCAGCCAGTGGCGATGGCGTTGCCAAACTTTGGAACATCACATCTGGCCTTTGTATTAAAGAATTCGCCAGTCGTGACCGAGGGCTTGCGTGTGTAGAGTTCAGCGAAGACGCACGTACCATCCTTGCTGGCGGAAATGATCAAGTGATTTACCAATTCGACGCCAACACAGGCGAACTCGCCAATGAACTTAAGGGCCATACGGGCCTAGTTCGATCGCTGCATATGGATAATGAAAGCGGCCGCGTTATCAGCGGCAGCTATGACACGAGTGTCAAGGTATTCAATGCGAAATCTGGAGAGCTCTCTATCGACCTTCCTGGCTGGACCACGAGTTGGATGTTGAGTGCAAAATCAGATTATAGAAGGATCGTGGCAACCAGTCAGGATTCGAGAGCCGTCATCATGGATTTCGGATATGGATTGGATGGTATCGATTTGTTGGAAGAATAAGGAATACCTAACGTTATCCCTATCTCGTTTAAGCCCCTTTTCTCATTTGTTCTCTTCGCCATAATTCTCTACCTGCATTCCCAACTCGTCTCAGAGACCTACATTTTTTTGGGTGTTTTTACTTAATTTACTTTTGGAGGGGTGTCTCTTTGTTGATTTACAGGGTATTTTGGTTAAACCCACATCCTGTTCTTGAATGAGTTCTGTTACTTGGTGTTTAATATGTTTCTTTTCTATTCTGGGTTTATTCAGAACACGCCGTCGTACATTTGGTCAGCTGGAGCGTCTGTTTTTTGGTCACTATCTGCAATATTCATAAGCTCAGTCGTTGGGATTGCTGGATTTGGCATTTCGTTTTTAGTCCGGTTGGGGCAATTTTGGGTTATAACTCCCTTTTTTCTTGGTTTTCTCAGACCTTTTTTTGCTTTTCTATCTATATTCCCTTTAAATAGTTGGACACTTACGGAAATGGGACCTCACGCATACATATGCTAGTAATGTTTGGTTTGATTGCGAATAGTATTTCCGTTTGACAACTTTCGTTCACCTATTTTGGGTGGCTCCCACAGAATCTCATGTCGCTGGCTCATTTAGCGGCCACTGCCATTGTATAGTAGAAGTCGCGTGGTGCTTGGATTTGAATTGCGGATCGCTGGAATTGCAAGCTCCTTGATACGATTGCACACCTTATCGCCAGTAATCTTCTCGAGAGCGAGTAAATATGCACCCACTCCCGACGCGTGCGCTGCAGCGAAAGATGTACCAGATAGTGTTCTTGAGACTCCTTTCCAAGCAGCCATAATGTTCTGACCTGGTGCGTAAACGGCCACTATTCCCAGAAAAATAACATCAGCTGGTTCCCTGCTATCAGCTTCTTTGGTAGTAGGCTTTGTTACCGGTTGGACCCCAATTGGAAAAAGGCGCAGCCTGGTCATCCATTGTGCTTGCGCCAATGGCGCATACCCCTCTGGCTGAGGCGGGCGAGTCCTTACTTGCGTCACGCTAATACGGTCAGTCGCATCAATTTAAGTATAGTAATGTTTGGCTTGCGTATATGCGAAGAAGGACTTACATTTGAATTACCCACGGCCGCAGCGACAAACAATCCTGAAAGAACCGCACTTTCCGCAGCCTGATTAACAGCCTGCGAATAACTGCCCCCAAGGGAAAGATTGATGACCGTGCGATCAGATTCCCCATGGTCCTTGGCGTATTGAGCGCACCAGTTAATTCCGTTGATGATATTGCTGTAAGACCCGGAGCCTTGGGCATTGAGAACTTTGACGCTGATGATCTTTGCTTTCTTCGCAACTCCGTACTTTCTACCCGCGATAAGTGATGCGATGAAGGTACCGTGGCCATTTAAATCGAGGTTAATGTTATCGACGAGGTTGACTCCCCAGACGGCGCGACCGCCGAAATCTGGCTCGGTGACGTTAACCCCGGTATCAATCACGCAGACTGATATACCTTGACCGGCGGAGTCATCGTACAAATAAGTCCTGGCACCAGGTTTCTTGTGCGAAATGCGGCCAAGATTCCATCCTACGTTCTGTTGCTCAACAAAACCGTGGGCGTGTGCCACTTTGTCATGTTCAATGTATTTAACCTAGCCTAGATTAATAAACACTTGACGTGCGGCTATAAGCGTAAGAAGGCGTACCGCTGGATCCCTGGCAATTTGGCGGACTGTAGTTTCATCAAAGGTCCCACTATATCCTTTGAGTCCGTTGACGTCAAAGGTGCTCTTCAACACAGACTTTACATCACCTCTGCCCTTGAAAAAATGGGAGATATGTGACCTGTGAGCATCGAAGGTTTCGCTGGAGAGATCACTTTTCATTACAACAATGTAGGAATTCGGGATAACATGGTCAGCATCCCCAGTAGAGAGTATCTCGGCTGCGTTGACAGGAGAAAGCAATGAAAGAGAGAACAAAAAAACGTCGCTGAAAATCCTCATGATGGGATCCTTGACGTTTCAAAAAGTTTGCACTGGTCTGCTAATTGTGGATTGTTTGGTCAGAAGTAGCAGAAAGCAAGCGCTTTTAAATTCAGAGACAAAAAAGTCTCATTCTATCAGCTGATTGCTGGATATGATCATTCTGCATTGCAACGTTGCAACACCATACTTCGTATATCTTCTTCCTGAGATCGGCCATTGCGGGGCCCTCGTTACGATTTCGTAAAAGTGCTAGGATATGAATAGATTAAATGGACAAACGCACAGGAGGGTAGAAGCCTAGGTGAGGGAGGGCATCCTGATGCTGACCTCACGTCGGGAACCATCCCTTATGTCCTTAAGGCCCGAGCGTCAAGATCATATCCACAAAGGAAAGGGCCTGCGCATCTTTTAGCTAGAGCAAGGATCTTGGACCATATAATTGCTCTGCGGGAATTGCGCCGAAAGTGCGCGCAGCCGAAATGCTTTAGGACTTAGAATCTTTCAGTAGGACGAACAGTGGCTTGCGTATCAAACCTCATGATATCCATCATTTGAAGGGGAACGAGCTCAAGAGTGTGAATCGAAACCCATCAACTTGTCCTCTCATCAAGTACGGCCGGAGGATCCGAGCTTAGAGCAAGGAGATAACAGCTACGCTCAATGGCGGATGTTGAAGTCAAGTTTGTTCAAAAGTCAATAGCGTTCGTGGATTTTGTTGTTGGTCTGTTGAGATGTCACTGGTGGAATTCTTTTTGGTTCGATTGGGCATTTGGAAATTCCAAAAACTCTCCAGAACAAAAAACAAAACAAAACAACACTCTAGTAGTTTGTTGGGCTACTCTCACGCCAATTCTATCACCATCCCTTCCAATCCGTCCTTTCATATCAGTCAAGGAGACAGCCAGTCCTGTGCAGCTTTAGCTTGCTGTTGACTAGCCTTAACTACGCCCTGCAGCCGCATCCCCAACCCCGCCATCATTCAACGAGGGTGTGTACGCACATCCAAGCCAAACATTTTGCACACAACACCTACCGCTCACATTCCTCGGTACTTGTTTAGAATCGAGACTCGTCCATCATGAGTGAATCCAGGTATGTTATTTGACTCTTCTCAAGTCTCACTGCCATAAGTTCATCGCATTCTCCGAGCCTCCTTTTCTCCAAGTCATCCCCACCATTGGCACAGGTGTCTATCAAACGAACGATCCGTCCCGGCTAATATGTTATGATATGCGTAGGCAAGAGTTGTTGGCATGGTTAAACAACCTGCTTCAGCTGAATGTCACGAAAGTCGAGCAATGCGGTACCGGGTATGAGCTCCGTCCTCCTTGTCTCCGTTGTTCTCTTCCCATCACGGTATTTCGCAGCAGCCCGGCGACATATAACATGTTCAAGTCAACTTGATTGAAAGTATCATTGTAGAAATGTACTTCTATCGGGCACTCGATGTCCCACTGAAAGAAAGGAGTTGTTCGGTTTGGGTGCCGGGAATATTTACTGACTGTCGCGGTTTGGATTTTCTTCATAGGGCTGCCTATTGCCAGATTTATGATTCAATATTCCGTGGGTGCTACTATTATTGGTGATGGAATCCATAATTAACGGTCCAAACAGTGGATGTGCCAATGACAAGAGTCAAGTTTAACGTCAACACCGAATATGCCTATATCCAAAACTTCAAGGTTTTGCAAAGTACGCCGAACCATTGCTAAAAGGCGGACTGACTTTTTTTAACTAACTTCCCTCTAGATATATTCACGCGCCACCAGATAGATCGTCCAATCCCTGTTGAAGCCCTAATCAAATGTCGGATGCAAGATAACCTTGAATTTCTCCAGTTTACCAAGAGATTTTGGGATCAGAACTACCCAGGGGGTGACTACGATGCTGTTGGTCGCCGAAAGGGATCTGGAGCCCCTGCTGCTTCGTCTACTTCCTCACGACCCGGAACAACGTCGGCAACCGGTGCTCGTCGGGGGGTAACACCCACAACAGGTGCGGCTCGCCCAAGAGTAGCCGGCGGCGTCTCAGCCAATACAGCAGCGTTGACACAAGAGATCAATGCCCAAAAGGAGGCCATTGCTGGTTTAGAGAAGGAGCGAGACTTTTACTTTGCCAAGCTCCGCGACATTGAGCTGTTGCTCCAACAGGCTGTGGAGGCGGACCCGGAATTGGAGAAGGAGGAGGACTCTCTAGTTAAGCACATTCAAGCCATTCTGTATTCGACAGAGGTATGTGCAAACGGTGATGTTCGGACCGCGATTTCTAAAGCGTACATTGGCTTGTTTTGAAGATACTAACGAATTGCGTTTGCTTTTCTAGGAGGGTTTCGAGATCCCAGCCGAAGCGGAGACTGCGGGAGAGGAGTTGGAAACCTTTTGAAAAAAGATAATAGCGACGATTGGTTGTTGATACCTTGAAATTTCCCGTTCCTGCGAAAATACCACAGCAATGATTACCTGTTTCGATTCCCTTTTTGAAGGGTGATTACCCTAGACATATTGCGGCAGGCTTCCTAATCCCGTCTTATTATTTTTCACCTGATTAATAATCCAATGCCTTGTGCTGTCCTTTTATCCCCCTCCTCTATTAGTACGTAGAAGAAAACGTTCCTGAGAAAACCGGAACACGAATGTATGTACGGCTCCAATAGAGCTAAGCATTAGGTTCATACAACCATAAGTTAACGCTTCTTGTCCTTGCCTAAAGAACTCTTGGCGGGTTGAAACCATGCCGAATGGTTGAAGTGTGAAGTCATTGTGGGAAACAATCGATACTCGCCTGAAGATTGATGGCGTCGGAGAGCAAAGTTGTTCCCGCCAAGATGCAAAATGACGCTCAAATGGCAGTCTTCAATTCCTCGCTCAATACTCTCCGTAGCCGTTACCGTAACAGGCTTGTGGTCACGTTGGATGGATTATAATTAGTAGTTTTCCTCCCCCCAGCCGAAATTGATGTTACTCAGCAGCCAATGATCAGCCGCAGTTACCCAATAGACCTACCGGCGTCTAGCCAGATCGGGACTAGTGGTGTTTAATGTACGGAACCAAGTTGCCCAAAGCTGCAGGTACCACCACGCCAATTAAGGAAGGCCACAGCCCACTCGGCCAATCGAGGTGCAGATCGTGTTTTATTACGGGGTCTTGGCATGTAAGTGACACTAGCTCACTCAGTGGCCCCCTTGCGCATCGTCCAACATCAATTATCGCCCATCCTCTTTGTTCACAACCCTCCCATGATTTCTTGCAAATGGGTCTGGCTTCTCTTACTGCCAGAGACGTCGTCAAACCGTTCGAGTGATCGGTTCAAAGACCCAGAGAGACACCATAATGCTGCCGAGGATTGTTTTGAGATAACCTACACTCAAGCAGCAGAGAGAGTGGGAAAGTAAAGAGAGCGGATGGGTTGCTTGCGGTCTGACGGGCGTTTCCCATCGCATGACCAGGTGTGAAGAGCTAGCTGTTTGGGCGAACCGTGTCGTTCCATTTCTACACCGTTTCGTCTAAAGTGCTTGTTCGAAACAACCCACCTTCGTTTTCAAACGTCAACAGAAAAGCGTTTCAATTTGTTGCGTGAAGTCGGCACTGTTATCATGATTTAAGGCTTCGGCGTCGGTCATCACTGGTATGTACCTTTTGCTGAAGGAAAAGGCAAAAATAGAAAAGAAATCGCCATCCAAAGCAAAAATGTGCTAATGACTTGTGGTGTTGCGATAGGGCATCCTTTCGTCGTCCCATCTATTCTGAGGATTGACGTCCATTCGTTTAAGTACTTCGTCGTCGCGTAGTTCGGCGATAACACAATCCCTCGATCCTTTCGCTTTGCCTATTATCCGGCGACTCGAACGTTCGCGCGTCAAAAACGTTTCCACTCATTATCATACCAAACGCAATTGCAGCAGCCCTGTGCGTTGCTCGTGCTTGAAGCATTGTTTACCAATTTCACAGTCCTTTCACCCAAACTTCAGGCTTCCTCTCTCTTTGAATCCATAAAGCCTCGTTACGATTGATTGATTCTTTCATTTTCAACTTCGATTACTATCCCCTACCGCGAGCCGGATTCTACCCTACTGCCTTTTGCTACCCTTTTAGTCCAAAAGGCCAGCTTTGGCTCGCCAATCGATTTGCGTTCCCTTATTTATCGACGTTGATTCACATTACCCGCATGCAGCAGATATCTGCACAGGTAGCCCTTCTCTTTTGATAATCAATTATAGCTATATTTGTTAGGGATTTGTCTCAAACAGCTGTGGTATAACAAAATACTTAACCTTCACAATGGGCCACCATTGGGGAAGGAAACATAACAGGAAGCTTGGAGCTTTGATTACAGCAAAAGCAGGACACCATGAGAATCAAGCTGTTGTAAGAGGTGGAGTTTTTGTACTTCCGGAGCCTGAAAAGTACAACCACCCACTGCGGAGGGTCCACGTTGATGGAGACTCATACCAAAGCACAGACCCGAACCATGCGGATGGGCAGTTACACAGGCGCAAGACAACAAATATATATGCACGGCAAATTCAGTCAGCATCTAGTGCAGTTGTCGTCAGGACTGTTGTTCATGTTGTCCTTGAAAATGGCTCAACTATTGGAACATACACAGTCTCAACTTTGCCTGCAACTGTGTCGAACTCTGAACTGGGGATTGTCACAATTCCAGCAGAGACAAATACGCCCATCGTTGTACCCTCCGCTCCAGGAACCGCATCCGCGTCTCAAACTTTTTCGCTTAGTATTACTGCAACTGGGATACTTTCATCTGAGCCTGCAACCGTGTCGAGCGTAATCGAGACCTTGCTGCACCCTCCATCTTCACTGTCACAGCCGAACGCATCCGAGTCGGCCACATCTGAACTCGAACCATCGCTGACCATTACGTCTCCCCAGGGCGTCGTTCTGATTCCCTCAGTAGCTCCTGTTGTGTCATCGTCGACGCCTTTCTCTTCTCCCAGCATCTACACAGATGTACTTTCATCGTCTGTTGTCTCAACTGCCAATATCCTCCCAATTTCTAGCTATGAGACAGCCTCCGTTTCCTCGACTATCTCACTGACCGCTTCGTCGCTTTTCCCATTAACTTCTACATCAACTTCTACCCATTCATCTACATTTGTCTCCCCAACCACCTCTTCTTCTGCTTCTACTGCCACATCAACATGGTCATCTTCAACTACATCTTCTTTTACATCCACCCCGCCGGAGGTGTCGACTGAGATCTACTATGGCGGTGGTGGAGGCGCGCCAACCGGTAATAGCGGATCAGTGCCTACTAATTCGTTTGATAACCAAAACCAGAATTCAGCCCCTACCGGCCTCTCCCCACCACGAATTATCGGGGCCGTTGTCGGCTCGGTCTCTGGTTTTGTTTTGGCCCTATTGATCATTCTGTTTTCAATCCGTTCTCGGAAACGGAAATCTGAACAAGCTCGTGCACTCCCTGAAGGCTCAGGTCAAGCCTCGATGTCAGAACCTGCACCACGTAGCGACTTTAACATCAGTCCCCGATCGAGTGCTGTTATTGAAAACTTCTTTGCTCCCGCACGAGCTTTAAGCCGATGGAGGAACTCAGGACAGTCATTACGATCTGAAGAGCTAGCACCAGCTCAGCGCGGATTTGAGAAACTCGGAGGACGAAAACTGAAGTCTGTACTTGAGACTGGCGGTGACGGTTACGATAATGAGTTCGGAAAAAGTGAGAAAGACTATGAGCATGGCGTGCTGGCGAAAGAAATTGGAATCGGTGTCGCATCTGCTTCATATGACCCACTAATCAAAGAAACCGGTCAATCCCGAAACATTCCGTCTCCGCCCCTTGGTCGTCCAACGTCTCAGGAAAGTGATGCATCTGAAAAAGTCATGTTCCGTCCATCGCCCGCGAGGGCAATCACCACCGATTCTGTTTCTGGAGCTAGCTTACCCACGAGTGCTAGGACCGGTATTGCACCTCAAATTACGCAGTCTTTTCGACCACCTTACCCGCCCATGAGAGCCTTCTCAAGCGATGCCATTGGAAGGAGTCATGCGAGTGCAGATGGCAGCCGTGCTAGTCGATTCACCGAAGGGATTTAATTAATGTGGGAGATTCTATCGAGGTTGCGAGGCATCCTGATAGTTTTGTGCATTCTACTTTGTTACTTATCGAAGTTGAACTTTTATGCGTTCTTGTACGAGGTTAGTTGTGGTTACGTTGCTGGTGCATTACTTTCCAAATTTTGTTTCCGGGGCGGCATGCATTTCCGCCACCGATTTTACGATAAAAGGGAAAAAGAAAACTGATGTTATCTACAATGCTTGAATGGTTTGTGGATAGCATAGCAGCGTTAGTATGAAAAGTAAAGAGCCTCGTATCCTTTGCTTTTTCTAACTTTCTGATCTTGTGTCGTTAGTTGAAGAGTCATACAGATTGAGAACAGTAGCAAAGAAATCACATCCAGTATCACATGGCCTCTTAGATATTTGCCTCTAAATTTCAAACGCCAGTTCATTATCGCATTTCACCACCGAAGCGCGTGTTATTCCAGAGACTCGTCCATTTCAATCAAAAGAGCGGAAGATAAAAAGAAAGTAAAAATCTCACCATTTTTCGCAATTCTTCCCGGAGCACCCTAACCTTAGCTTGAATTTCCTCAACTTCTTCGCGCAGCGGCTTTTCGATGGTATCTGTTAGCGGTTTCCATTTGGCCAGGGTTTTCCTAGCCATGTCTCTCACATCGGATCTCCCAACCTTCATGGACAGACGACTTTTGGCGATCCGGCCGATGCCGATTTGAATTTGGGAGGCTCGGAGAACGTCGCAGTCAATGTGTTGGTATGGTTTGTAGCAGTCTAGCCTCTTGAGGAGGATTTGTAGGGCTTTTAAATGTTTCAGGTGCCTGTATCTATTGGGCGGGAGGACCTTGAGCCATGCGGATATTTGATTGAGCATTGCTGCTATGTTTGATGGGCTGTCAGCCGGGTAGCTAGTTGGGAAAAGGGGGCTCCTGGGAGTTGGGAGCGAGAAGGAAACGCTAACATACATGTCCTTTGGAAGATGAGATTTTTCGGGTCTTGGATGTCCTTGGCGGGTTGGCTGTGGATCTGAAGGCCATGAGCAGTTGCAGGTATTGCGGTTAGGGTCATGGCTGGCTAACTAAGTTATTGCCTTGGGGTTAGAGAAGTGATGAAAGGCTGGCAACTTTGAATTCAAGAAGGGATGGAAAGATTGGTTCTGGAATATTAAGAGGAATATAAATATAACCTTGGAGCAAATCCAATGTGTTACTCGCCCAGGAATATGTTTGTAGTGAGGAAGAAGTGTTTATTCCCGGTGATACTATTGTATCAACTGATAGCTGTGGTTAGTAGGGATGCTTCATGAATAGCTAGTAGGAATTAATCCAGCACACTTGAGGGTATAGGAGCCATTCAAAGACTGCTGGTTTTCAGCACGCTCGTCAATAGAAGTGCTGGTTTGACCTGAGAGATGAAATGGAGCCTGCCTTAAGAAGATAAAGGACATGGGTTGTCATCATCAAGTGAGGCCAATTGGAGATGATGATGACAAGGGATGCCAGTGAGCTTGAGGAATCCCTGCAGCTACATTCTCAACTTCTTCCAAAAGCAATGATTACAACCGGTAACTACGGATTCAGATAATCAATCCTCTTTTTATGTCCATTACATTCCATTTAGGTAAAAAAAACTATATCCGACAAAACACAATGCGCAAAACAAAGAAGACCTTCAAAAAAGCACAGAACCTCCCTCTATTATTCTCCCATCCCATCCATCCCTTTTATATAAAAGACTCCCCGTCCTGCTTGTCGGTGAGTTAAGGACGTATCTTGCTATCTGTCGGATGGAATTGTTGATGTGCTCGTTGTCACTTGGGGAAGAGATGGGGCCCGTTGGCATCAGTCTGCCAGAAAATAGTTTTTTTTTTTTTTTTTTTTTTTTTTGGACTGGTCAAGTTATTTATTTCTAACAACGGCCAGTTATTAGCTTTTTCTCCCTTTTCCACCAGGACTGGAAGTTGAAAAGGATGAAACATACGCCGCAGGAGGTGCAGTTGCAGCTTTGGCTAGTGCAAGTGCAGTTGTTGGGGCCGCTGCAATTGCACGAGTTTGATCCGCATCCGCAACCCATTTTGTATAGGTTTTTAGTTAAGAAGTTCTCTCGTTTTAATATATATGTTAAGGTATGTGTTAGGATTTCCGTTTAGTGCTTTAGGGTCGTTGGTCTAACTGTTGTCCTTGAGAGTGCAGGTATGCTCTTTTTAAACCCAAGATTTCCCCGCCGCCTCTCTCGTTGGGACTTTACGTCACTATTCATCATCTACAAAGGCAAAAAGAAAGCGGAAAAGACCAATTCTGCTAGCAACTTGGTGCAACTTTCTTGGTCTTGGAAAAATCCTGAACTTGGAGTCGCCTTAAGCAACTTCCCCCGCAAAGCAAGCTCAACTTATTTTGTGCTCTAGAATGCCATGAAGCAAGCCAATCACTCCACTTTCGCCCAGTGCCGCCAGGTTTCACGCCAATGATGCATAATGCGGAAGCGAAGTACCAAATATTGCAAAGAAAAGCAAAGTTAGAAGCACCGAGAAAGTGAAAAAATCAACAAAAGCCACGCTGATTCCCTGCTCAAAACAGACGTAAAGAAGTCGGCTACCCTATATTCCACCCGTGAATTCCGGCGCGTTCCACACCCCCTATGATGCAGTGCATGTTTTCAAAAAAAAAAAAAGGGTAAGAAATGAAACGTGACAACGAATCAACGCCTGCCACCTGATCGTACAATCCCATCCGCTGCTACTTTGCCAAGTTTCTTCCTGCAAGTCGGGCAGTACCACTTTGCAGTTCGACTTGGGACTTCTGCCAGCCCGACGCATTCCAGATGGAACCATTCTGTGTCACACTGCATCAGGTAACACCATTAGCTCTACGCCTCAATGTAAACCAATCCACATTGGAAAATAAACTAGCACAACTTACATCCTTGTCTTCACAGCAAATCATCGTCCCAAAGCTCACATCTCCACAGAGGCAATATCTCTGTTCATTCGGATCGATATCTTCACGCACCCCATCCTCATCAATACGGAAGTCCTCTCGTACTTGAATGTCCTTGAGGTTATGGTCTTTCTTCTTCTTGGCTGGTTTCGCTTTGCGTCGGCCAACACTGACTGCCGATCCTCCGTCCTGACCTGCCGTAACAGGGCCAGGCGCAGGACGCTTACTCCGTCGACTTGCTGCTGTGGTAGCTGGAGCTGCAGTTAGTGTGGTCGCTACTGCTTCAATAGCTGCCGCTTTGCCCGGCGTCATGCTCTTTCGGTGAAGAATCTCTCGACCTCCAACTTCGGCGGACCCGGCCGTTGCAGATCGCTGGCGAGTTGATCTTAGTCCTGTTGGCAGAATAGAAGTTGGCTGGGCTTTGGAGGAGACCGATGGTCGACGACCGCTTCGTGTGATGGGGCGCTCAGGTTCAACAGGCGAAGGTGTACCTTTTACTGAGCTAGACGGTCCTAGAGAAAGTGAGAGTTTCGTAGTTGTAGAAGCTTCTGTCATAGAAGAGTCATTAGCACTAGGTGCAGGTTTAGTGAGCCTAAGTCTTTTGACATTAGTTCTCCCGGGCGGAGTCTCAGAAGGCGGAGGCTCCACATCCTCCAGAGCATCAAGGGTTGCTGTTGTCTCCTCGAATTTCCTCTTCTTGGAGGTAGCTTTTGGTGTTGTCCTAGGTTTAGCTGCGACCCCGTTAGCCATGGACAGATCATCCAAAGGTCCAGTGTGAGCGATATCAGCAAGACTCTGGTCGGCGGAGCTGGAGAACAAGGTTTTGAACGTCGACCCGATATCACCGAGCCGCTTTGCTGCCAATTCAGCTTCCGCTGCCGCCTGGGCTGCTTGTTCCCGTGCTTGGGTCTCGCGCTTCAACTTCTTTGCCTCGTTCATTTTCATACCTCGATTAACCAGCTTGGTCCCTTCCACCCTGGCTATTTCCATGTCTCCATGCATATCGCTTTTGCGAGTGAGTTTTCCCGCAACATAATTGTTTATGATATCGTCACAATCGAGTAGTTCAGTGCCTGCTGCTTCGGCATTTTCCTTTGCCGTGCGATAATTATCCCAGCCACGGCCAAGGTCGGAGAGTTCACGATGAATCATAACCTCGCTTGGTTGCCAAAAATTATTTTTTTTCATCTTTTTCCGAAGATTTGCCATTTCCCAGTCTGTCAAACGTAACCATGGAAGATGCTCGCTGCCGATTTTTGCACCTTGGGGAGGTGCTGAGAGCGCAGCCAGAGCCCTGCTTGTAGAGCGTTCGGCTGTGACGTCTTCAATCTCACCTCCATGCGGCGGTCTGAATATCCTTCTGGCTTTCTTCTGCCTCGCCCCCTTTCTTTGCACCTCCTGGACATCCAGTTCGCCGACAGCATCATCAGATCCTTCAACGCTTGGTGCTACTGGAATAGAATTAATTATACGGCCACTCCTTGCTCCTTTCTGAGCGCGTGACTTTTGTCGAGCGCCATCAAGGCGAAGTGTGATACGCGTTGGTGGCTCTATTTGCTCGGATTTGCGCGTAGTCGTCGCATCCTTGCTTTCGGGGAGATCGATTGCAAGCTCGCGCGCAGTGGTAATCGCAAGGGCCCCAAGTTTTGACTTGATGTTCCCCAACCGGTTGAAATGGCGGTCAACTACATCGTAAAGGCGAGAGGACTCCGCAAACGAAGCTTCACGCGCATTGATCGCCCGTCTTAACTGTTCAGAAATTTGGATGCGCAGGGTATGCGGGTCCGAACGCGATTCCGGAGGTAAATGAGGTAGCTGGCCGTAAGTCTTAGTGAGCTCGTGAACGGCATTGGCGGCATTAAGGTACTTTTTGTCCAGGTCGCGAATTAAGGTCAAGGAGCGGACTAGATCTGAAGGTAGGTATTCGGTGTAGTCTATAAAGTCGGTAACGGTAGCTTGCGCGTCGGGATCCGAGGGTCCCTCTAGGAATAAGTCACCCGGTCCATGGGGCATCAAAGTGCCCGACGGCATTTTGACTTGGGCAGACGGGATGCGTATGGAGAGGATGCGAGGAAGGTTGAACTGCCACAAGGCCGGAGGTCAGGCACCACAGTGTGAAGGGTGTGGACCATTATCTAAAAGTCGTAGAGCCACTTTGCCGACTCCCACTAGCTGGCCAAGTAAGACAAAATTAGTAACAAGCAAGGACAAGCAGCAACAAAAAGACGAGCTATAACTAATACTGGAGACCTGGTCTTCTCGCGACGATGGCGACAACTGAGGTCTTGTTCATCAACAAAGAGACGACGTAGATTGCTTGGCTGTGATTGGACAAACGGGTAAACAATGATCCGTTAAGCTTATATAAGCTATTCTACAGTTTGCACAGTTTGTTTGTTTATACTGTTTGCAATTCCTTTTCAGCCGCATTTTCTCACATCTTCACGAGGAGCAAAATGGCGCTGGAACGCTTCATCGACGGGAAGTTGTCTTTGCTGGGGTTCACTATTTGCTATTCTGGCTAGTTTAGCTGTTTGTTGCGCAATGGATTGCTCTCTTTGTTTTCCCTATTCATCAAAATATCCTATTGTGTGTGCTGTATGTATGTACCTACATACATGCAGCCTCCGAAACTACCTACCTGTTCTGTTAGTTAGTATACAGGCTCTTGACGACAACAGCCACTGAATGTCATCACCATGGAGATAGACAAACTCACTTCACATTCCCAGAAAGCAACCCATCTTGATTTATCCCAGACATAAACCTTTTGACATTCTTTGGCCATTGTCTTACACTGACAGTAATCTCAACCCCCGATCTGCTCACTCTACCTCTCCCGTCTGGTATTCTCTGAGTCTCGAATGCTACAATGAGCCCATCGGAACGCCTCAAAATGCTCTTTATGGGAGGTGACGAGGATCTTCTCAAAATTGACGTAGGCCTAAAAGCCCATAAAGAAACCCGAGAAGAGCCTGCACCCAAAGCTACCTCAAATATCACTAGCTTGCCAACCAGATCTGTACCAGCCATGCATCCTCTCACCGACGAAGAGAGCGATTCAGATGTAGGGCTTGAAGACGAATACCTCGCTTCTTTGGCGGCTTCTGCGAAAAATGCTAAGAAAAAACAGGAGAGGAGTTCTGCAAGGGTCGTCAAGCCAAAGTTCGCGAACCACCCACCGAATGTGCTACAGGACTCTGTGAATCGATGCTACTTTTGTCCCGCTATGGTTATTAGTCGCTTTCCGTATAAATTCCTCAACGGTGATATTTCAGATAAGGTTGCAAAGACCTTTTTCGACAGTGGCAAGTTTTGGCGTCGGGAATGGGATCTGTATGTACCCCTCCCATCACACTGCACATCTCTTTTCCATTAGTATATTGCAAAAGATTGCGAGCGCACAAGTATAACCTTTGTTTTACTTGTTTTGGCCTATCTATTCGAGGAGAACACCATACCATATCGATGCCATAAACTAACCGTATCCTGTCATAGGTATTATGTCTATCCTCCTTCTTCGGTCTCGCCCAAGCCCCTACTGCTTGTTCCTCACATTCAGGCTCAACAACTCATTGATGAAATCAACAAGAAATTTCACTGTGGCGTATCTATTCCGCCAGAAGCAGATAGAGGTGTCTTGCTTCCTTTCGATAATGACGGCACTCCGCTCCCACAGTATCTTGGACGATCCACTAATCATGAGCTCAAGGAGCAACTGGAAAGAAATATCCCTCCCCGACTTGAGCATCATGAGGGTTTCGGAATGTCATCGGAGGCAACTGAACAATCTTTTAATGCTTTCAAACAACGAATGGAAGCCGCCTTGCAAGCTCTGCGCCGCAAGCCCAAGTTGAGTAAACTCCAGAGGCAGCATGACCAGGTCGAAAAGCTTCAGTCTTGGTTCCGTGCGCTTAGGCGTGTACAATGCTACCTAGGCCTGCGTGGACGTATTCCTCGGTCTAGTGAACAGCTTAACCCAGCCGCTTTGGTAACGGCCAATGGGCTGACATCGTTAAACATCCAGGAAAAGGCGCTTTTCCCATTTGCAGACGAACCCATTTTCATCTGTGTCGATATCGAGTCCAATGAAACCGCACACGACCAAATCATTGAAATCGGCGTATCATCCTTGGATACTTTGGATCTAGTTGACCTTGCGCCTGGTAAGGGCGGTTGTAACTGGATGAAGAAGATCAAAACCCGCCATTTTCGCATCTCTGAATACCGCCATGTTAAAAACAAGAACTTTGTCATGGGATGCCCTGATCAATTCGAATTCGGGACTAGTGAATGGATCTCAATCAGCCAAGCTGTCGAATTTCTTGAATCATGTTTCCGTCCACCATACTGTGGGGATCTCCCCTTTATAAGGCCCAAAATGGGCGTATTTCATGCTGAAGAATCTTCAATCAGTGATGTATGTTGGACACCTTTACGTTCTTGATTTCAGCCCTAGTGATTGACGTTTTATCTAGGATGGTGAAGAGGGCGGAGTGCCACTTCCTTCCGATCGCGTAGATACACAGGTCAACTATAATAATCGATCCATTTTAGTCTCTACGCCGATCCACCGAAACATCGTTTTTGTCGGCCACAATATACTCTCAGATATGATGTACATGGAGAAGCTAGGATGTACCATCCTAAGAACTGACAGCAGCAACGAAACAAATTCCACTGAAACGTTTCACGCTGATAATAATCCCGTTTTTCTCGATAGTATCGATACTGCCCACCTCTTCCGAGTCTTCAGGCACGAAATGCAGCCCACCTCATTGAGTAAACTCCTTCTTCATCTTGACATCGAGGCGTGGAATCTCCATAATGCTGGAAACGACGCTCACTATACCATGCAGGCACTTATCGGCATCGCTATAAAATCTCGCGTTGAGCAGGATGAGATTCACTCCGACAACGACAATAATCGCGTCTGTTCAGCCGCTACAGGCATTGTGGGCAATACGAAGAAGGCTGAAGCTAGAATTTGCGAGGAGTACGTGCTTTGGGATAAGGTACTGGGTTTTAAGGGCGAATGGGCTTTTAACGAGGATGACTTTGACGGGGGACTTCCAAAGGGATTGTGCATGTGAGGAACATGACAGGGTGGACAATCATTATGAAGAATTGGCAAAGCCGATAAGCATTGCTACTCGAAACTGGAAACGGAGACGGGAATTCTTATCATCGCAATCATTTCACTTAAAATCATACTTCCAAGGAACTGCAACATGCAAATGTTCTCTCTCAAGAGTTACATTTCTATCTAACACAAGGACTCACGTACCAAATGTACTGTTTTTCCCATTTCTTCTTGTTTACCATAAAACAAAACATTAACTGAAGGAAAGCGAAAATAACTCCGAGTCAAATTTTGTCCCTCCAACACTCCGGCCCCAATCTCTCCAGTTTCCTTTTTGTTACACAGAAAAGACAAATTCCCCCTTGGGCCCCAAGATCATGAAAGGGGAAAACAAACAAACAAACAAACAAGCGCTATCATTCCCATCCCTCATCAAAAAGTTGGCGTAAATAACAGCATCGAAAAAAGCAAAGTAAAAGGATGGTGAGGTATTTTCCAATTCGTTGAAGAAGTTTCGCCGGTGGTTGCCCCGTTTTTGCGCCATGCCAGTTTCTCCGGGAAAGAAAAGAATGTACGAACATACATACATACAAACATACACACAACATACATTGAGAAAAAATATTTTCAAAGGGATGAATGCGAGGGAGTATAGATGCTGGTGATGGCAATGGTCATGATGCAATGCAAACTCGTCAACCGCGTTAATGAGAGTGAAAATCTCACGGGGAAAAGAATGATTCCCCCTATCACAAGGCAAGCAAGAGCAGGCAAAAAGAGTACAAAGTTGATAGAAAGAAGAGAATAAGGAAAAAGAGCAAAGGAAAAAGGGTTAAGAAAAAAAAGATTAAAAAAAGTTAAAAAGCGGTAATGTGTAAAAATAACAGCAAGAAAGTAATTGTAGTTAGTACAAATAGAACAAATTGGCCCTTGGGCCATGGAGGTCTAGTGGGTAGAAGTAGAGAAAGCCTGAAGAAGCACTGGGTGTCTATGACTACAAACACAAAAGCATATAAAAAAAAGTACTTATAAAAAACCAGTCTAGATTCTGATCGAAGTGGAAGGTGGATAATATGACACCGTCGAACTGGTAGAAATTGAAGGGATATAGGCAGGATAATGGCGGCATATCGAAGAGGTAAATTTCAGGCAAGATCGGAAGGTGATGATGATTGTTGCTTCGTTGATGGTGTGGGAATTAAGAAGTCGATGCACTGGCACTTGCTCTAGCCGCATTGCTCAGCTGGCGATGATACGATCCGATAGGTTGGAAGCCTCTAGAGGGCATTTGTTAGTTTACTAAAACTACAGCAGAAACACACAATAGACTAGCATACCTGGCAAGGTCAAACCCCTCCGCCTCATTTCCATCATCGTCGTCATCATCTTCCCATCTACGCTTCTCATTTCCATTCGTACCTGGATTGACAAGTCGGCCTCGAGCTCCAGAAGGTCCACCAGGCTTGCTAGGACTGCCAAGATTCGGTGGCGGCGGACTGCTGCTTGGTATCGCATTTCCACCATCCCACCGGCTAGAGTCACCTCTACCAGGTTTCAGAGGACTAATATCGGTTGGTTTGGCCGGAGTACTGCCGATATCTGCGAATTTCCAGAACTGGGCAGGTGAGCTCATTGGCATGAATTTCGAAGGAATCTGAGCTGTGCTTGGTGGTGCAAGGCGAGGTTGTTGACGGAGTGGCGCTGGGGTTATCATGGACGAGGCGGCGTCGTCGTAGTAAGAAGACGATAAAACTGGAGGCGATCCGGTAACATTGTCGGAGAGTCCATACACACGAGTCCCCTCAGTATTGTGGGGCCGGGTTGGCATAGGAGTTTCTGCTGGATTGTGGACGTCAAGACCACGGCCAGCCCGCGACCCTCGATCAGGAGTGTAAGCCTCAACTGGTGCGACAGAAAATGTATGGTAGCCAGGAGACCCTGGTTGTCGAGATTTCGATGTAGATTGTGAATTTTCCATACGCTTTTCAAAGCTACCTTGGCCATTGACTTTCTGGAAACTTGGGCTCTCCTTTCCGATCGGTGAAGATGGGGCTGACGACTGTGTGCCCTTGTGGGCTTTCTTCCAGTATTCTTCGCGATATTCCGGGACAATCTGCCACTTCATTCCCTTTCCTGGTTCATCAGTGCGGCGAGGAACCTTTTGAAACGCTTTGTTCAAGGACAGATTATGGCGAATTGAATTCTGTGCATTGTTAGCACTAGCCTTTAATGGGCGAAAATAAAGAGAAAATAAGAAGAACATGCCTGCCACCCCGAGCTCGTATGTCTATAAAACGCATACTTCTCCATAATAAACTTATAGATATTGCTGAGCGACATTTTCTCTTCCTCAGTAGAGAAGATCGCTTGACCGATCAGATTAGCATAGCTATACGGCGGCTTTAGATCCTTTGCCGAATCGCTACCGTAGTCGATCTCTTCGGTGCTTTCCATCATCATGCCACGGTTATACAAAGGCGATGGTTTGATGGTGGTCTCGGCATCTCTGGATCTCGGTCTTGCGGTCACCGGAGTAACTTGGCCTTTGGACGGAGTTACAGCTGTGGTCTGTGCCGGACCAATACCGTTTCTACCATTCACCCGCTGTGGACCATGGGAGGTAAACGACGCAGGTCGACTAACGGGCTCCGGATGGGCGTGTGAAACAGCATCCCAGGTGCCCGCCTCTTCGATAGGCTGTAAACCATGCAGCTTGCTCATGAACAATGGATGAATCACTGCTTTGTCTCCCGGTGTGACAAACATCATTTGTGTATTTGCAATTTCAATGACATCACCGCATTTTAGTGGTGCGCTGGTGCCTCGCTTCAAGACACCGTTATTCAATCGAGCTCCGTTGCGACCATTGACCCGAATACGCCAGCAGGGAGGGTCTTCAGTTCCATCATAGTAAATTTCCGCATGTAGCCTTGAGACAACTTTGTTAGGACCTAGATCAATATGAACTTCAGGTAACGATTGTGCTGCAACAGCGACAGGGCTAGATAGAGCATCGAGCTTCTGTTCACGATCTGGCGGGCGTCCGATAGTCACATGAAGGCTTTTAACGTAATAAGTCCATTCTCGACCAGCAATTTTAGCATAAGCCTTGACACTCTCTTGATTTTCTTGTCTTGTTTTGGCATTCGAATGCACATCCATGACAGCAACAGGTTCCTTTGCCACAGCAAGACAAGCAATCACAGAATCCACCAGGTCTTGATTCCTAGAGACATCGTTTTCATGGGAGGAATCATCATTCTCATCACCAGAAACAGGTTCTGGTATTTGTTCGCGAGCTGGTTCAGGCTTGTGTTCAACCTAGAGGGAAAGAAGAACAATCAATACAAACGCAAGATCTTCACTGGGACATTGCAAGACTGCTGTTGAATCCATGTTGTTTTACATGTCCAGAGGGAACATACCTTTCTCTTCTTCACGGAGCGACGACTTGGCGATGAGTCTAGTGCGTCTGTGTCTGGTAGCTCAGGTACAATATCTTTGCGCCGATTGCGCCGCTTGGTAGAAGGGGGCATATTCCAGGGTTCTATTGTTCTTATCGAGTGAATATCCTGCTTGCGTCTTGGTGCTTGTTCCAGGCGTTGTTTCCAAGACTAGGATTGGACTGATAAGATAAGTGAGGATGGTGAGGAGAAACAAAAGTTTACAATGTCCTATCTTCTCTTGGAATGAGAAAGACTGAGCCTAACAAGGAGTAAAACCGGGAAATCTAAATGAATATTGAACCGATTAGATTCAAGATTCAAGGGTGTGAAGAGTTCCGGTTTTTAAAAAGAGGGAAAAAAAATATGTTGATGTTGAATGTTTTGGTCAAGTTCGGCTTGCCACCAAGTGTGAAAGTCAGCCAAAAACTCTCTTCGAATTCCTTTTCGTGGGAAAACTTTACGGCAGGTGCCAAGTTTATTCTTCTTTTTATTGCTTGTAAACAGAAGGGGAGAAAAAGGATGTGAGGTTTCGGTTCGAGTTTGGATGAGAGATTCACTTGTTTGTTGCTTGGGGGAAAATGGAGTAGTTGGATGGTTGTAGATTGCGGTGGAGGCTGGTCGTCCGTCAAAACTGGGGGGACGCGCGCACACGAGATTCTTTATCGCGACTTCAAAACCTCTTTTATCTGGGGTCTGCGACTGTTTTCCTCTTCTTTCGATATCCTTGGGGGTTTTTTTTAAACGACGCGCGATGGAAGGATGGAGTGGCAAGTGTTTTGGGTATTTTTTTTTGCAAGGAAAGGCGAAAAGCCTTTTGGTTGATATCACGTTGCGGTCGGTTTCGCGTCAATATTGGAAAAAAAGCGGGACGAGAGGGAGGGGGGCCGTGGTGTGTGTGTTTGTAGGCTTTCAATCCGGAAAAAATTCTGACCCCCCGGGTTCTGGACGACCCATGGAAACTGATAATGGGGAGTGGCCGAAGAGACCGAGTATCAGCCTTCGTTGCGAGAGAGAAACAATGGAATGTTTGTTAATAATGGCCACAGTGAAGGCGATGAGGAGCAGCAATGGGCGATGATGCTGCCATGACTACGATCTTATGTAAGACAGGGCGCGCTTGCACCGAAATGGCAGAGAGTGGGCCACTACTCCAAGCAGACCAATGAAATCCCTCATGCCACGCTTTTCGGCGCTAGCCGTATGTTTCAATACAAACAACTCCACACGATTACCAATACCTTACAGCTCTGGATACCAAAGCCAATGTAATAAATCGCATTATCATAGAGTATGCATCAAAGGTATGTATGTACGTGTCAATATATATACAGGACATTGAACTGCTAAGATGCCAGGCAAGATCTTGAAGCAGTCGTATTGAGTGAGCGGAATCTAGCACATACTCCCCAAGGTAAATGTCCACGTAGGCCATGAGCCCTGCTCATTGCTGATCATGAAGAGGCTGTCAATTCAAGAGCATCCTCAAAGCAAAAGCTAGGCTCACAAATACAATAAGGGCTTAAACAACAATCAAGGCCAAAAGAAATCATAAATAAATCAGATAATAATCAAAGACCAAATGTGAGGGCCCAGGTAAATCACCCATTCAGAACAAGTGGCCCTCTTGGCATCATCGTGCAACACAATAAGGAAAATTGGCGAAAACATTTCCAGACTCCCGCACGCAGAAGAAAAACACATTCAAACCCTAACCATATCTGGGAAAAGAGTAAGAAGAAGAAGAAGAAGAAGAAGAAGAAGAAGAAGAAGAAGAAGAAGAAGAAACGAACGAACGTAACCGCTCACGATTCATCCATCTTCATCTTATCCTCGCTATCATCTTTCCCTTCCATCTTCAACACCGGGTATAGGATTTCGGCCTTGCCGTCACCGTCGCTTCGTTCTTCCCTTTTCTCTGCTTCGCGATCAGCAATTGCCGCTGCTGCAACGGCCTCCATGCCTTCCATCTCGCCGTGCGAGAAGCTGCCTTGGGAATAGTTAGATGACTGCTGATTACTTCCTCCTTCTTCTCCATCTTCATAATCTCCATGATACAACCGCTCATGGATGTAATCGCGAAGTCTTTGAAGAAGGCGGACATTTTCTACCCACATCTCCTCTGCAGTACGGCTGTTAGAGGCTCTGCGAACAGTCTTGCCTAGCTCAGGGGTGCGACTGCCACGGTTGGCTGTTGGTGTGGTTTCGCGATCATCAGTCGTCGTTTCATGCTGGTCGGTTGATTCACGTCTAAGGAACGGGTCGATCATGCTGTCTGAAATTTTATCTTGATCCATCTTGCTGCTGCTACCGCCGTCCATTGACACGTCCATTGGTTCTTGATAATCCATGCGCGATCTTTGCAACATACCACCCGTGTATCGTCGTCGATCGTCATTCTCAAAGATGCTACTCAAAGTAGATGGCGGGGCCACGCTAGAAACACTAGGGTATCCAGCAGATGAAGTTTCTTGTGTAGAAGTGGTAGGCAACGTTGGATACATACTGGAGCTAGGTTGTGGATGGGGGTGGTGGGAAGATGGTGGGATATTATGGTGGTTCGAGGAAAGGGATACTGGAGACCGACTGGAGGTATACGATTGGGCACTGGAAGGAGGCGTCAACGCGGGCGTTGCACTGTGAGGGGAGCTAGCCGACGCTGTGGTAACTGGAGGAGCAGATGTTGTTGTTATGGCGTGGCTAGATGGCAATTGAGTGGCCGTAGGGGGAGAATTGGTTGTGCGATAGCTCAAAGCCCCGTGGACGTAATGGGCACCTGGCTGAGCGACACCAGCGGCCGCGACATTTTCATCGCTTTCATAAACGGTTGTTTGCATTTGCTCCAGGAACTGATCAATATTCATCAAGTCAGTCTTGGTGCGAAGATTACCCATCGGAGGCAAGTGATAGGACTGTGCAGGGATAGGGCCGGAGTGGTAGCCTCCATGCCCGCCAACGGTGACCATCGCGGGCATTGGCTGATAATCAGGCATAGCCGCAGCGTGGACCAATGGGAGAGGCAATCCGTGCAGATTTAACAGGCGTTGTCCAACCGCCGCATAAGAAGTGGGGTCGAACTGACGTCGTTTTAAATCACCGAAAAACTCATTCAGCGCATCGTATCCTCGCTTCTTTGATTCGTATGAAGCTTGGTGAGTGGCATCACTCCCAACGGCATAATAAACGTTACCATACGACGGGTTGGACGGATGTTGAGGGTGCTGCGGGTGTTGTGGATGTTGGGGATGATAATACTGTGGGGGACCGTGTCCGTATGGTGCACCTGGAACGGGGCCCAGGGAGCCATCAAAATAGTGTCCGGCTGGAATATACAGGTTCCGGTTAGCTATATTCATGGGAAAAAAAAGGTTACTTCGTTTCAAGAAAAATGTAAAAAGGAGGGATGGAAAAGGTTTCACTCTCATCATATCGAAGTAGAGTAGTAGGGCACTTACTCTTTCCGTCGGGCCCAACACCGACCCCAAACATTCCATTTGGAGGGCGTGCGCCAGGGCCAGGTTCAGGGGATCTGACGAGAACTGAGTCGTCTGCATGTGTTTTTACATGTTTCTTCAGGTCTTGGGGGCGCTTAAAAGCTTTTCCACAGAAGTCGCACTTGTGAGGCTTCAATGGGACATGGACACGAATGTGGGACGTGATATGGTCACGCTTGACCGTTGTAGTACGGCAGTTTCCCCATGAGCAGGTCAACTTGAGGTTATTAGTGCTCTTTCGCCCGACATGGCGCTCGCAAACGTGCTCCTATTGTGAACAAAGGTCAGAACGCTGAATCGTCTCAAGCTGCTTGAAGCAAGCGACATGAAACGAAGAAATTACGCAAGGTGGCAAAGCCAACTATTGAAGCGACATCGAAAGACGGCAAAATAAAATAAACTGTCCAGTTGAGATGCATAGAACCGACGGCTGGTAGAACTTCGTGAGGAGAAGGAATCGAAACATACATAAAGAGCTTCGGGAGTAGGACAAATTTCCCGACAACCAGTCCACTGACAGGTCAGGTCTGGTTGTTGCTGATTTGAACTATTATTATTTGCATCTTGAGAAGACGCGACAGGTACCGCGGAGGCGGCAGCAGCTACAGCCACAGCTTGTTGTGCATTAGCCGGAGCGGAAGCGATGGACTGCTGACCAGGTTGTTGGGGAGATTGGATTTGAGCGACATTCTGCTGTTGTTGTTGTTGTTGCTGCTGCTGCGGCTGTTGTGTCTGGGCCTGTTGAGGTTGCGACGGAGATTGTGCTGGTTGCTGGGTTGCTTGAGCTGGCTGAGCGGGCTGCTGCTGATGCTGCTGAGCCATGGCAGCGGAAGAGTCTTGGTTTTCGGTGGAAGCCATGCTTGCCAAGAAAATTTCTTTTCACCTCCAAACTCCAGGAACTTCTGAAGAAATTCACAATGCAACTAAAGAATGGAAGCGCACAGGAAGAATGAAACAATGAGGACGTTGTTGGGTGAACGAAGATTTAGCTAGACAGAGAAATACAAAAAGAAGAGATGATGATGCGTGGGAGAAGGGTTATCTGGTGTTGGAGGGGGGAGACGTTACGCGGAGCGCAAGCTAGAAAAGCCGCTATGATTGGCCGAAAATGCCAGCGGGAGGGGAAAGGGTTTGATCTGGAATTACGGAGTCAATTTCAGGTTTGATCCTAAACCCTCGATTGATTTTCCGTCGAGGTTGACAGCGTTGTCGGTATTCTGAACGAAAAGAAGAGAAGTGGCGTGGGCAAAAGAAGAGCAAGTTGACAGACTTGAATTAAGGACCTGACGAGAAAGTAAGGCAGCCAAGGAGGTGTCAAAAGGATGATCTTATTGATGAGGATGAGCAAGGAAAGGATAACGTGGCCCACGAGATGATACTACCTCTGGACTGTACCGTCGAAAAACGCCAATGGAAGTGGGAAGGGTCCGGAGAGGAACTTTGGTTGAGATTCTCGGCAATTTCTAGGCACAAGGGGGAGTCTGGAGGAAGTCTTGGGACTTCTTGGAAGAGAGGAAAGTTCTGGGCACGAAGGGGAAAACTGGGCGAAGAGGGGTGGGAAAGGGGAGAAGATTATAAAATAAATAAAATAAAGGAGGAGAAAGAGTACGGTCCACGGAAAATACGCGAAAACCGAAAAAAGTCGGGTGTGACACGTAATTTAGAACGGCAAGAGGATAGAGAAGGGGAGGGGGGAAGTTTCCCGTAAGATGATGTTTTTTTGTGGGGGAAGGACAACGAGGACGATGGACAAGATCAGCTGTTGGGCGGGCGGACAGGGACAAGACCGGAAACCCAGGCCAAGAAATTCGATGCTGAGAGGAGGAAGGAGGAGGAGGGAGAAAGAACAACCAACACGCGCAACCACATGTGGCCATCAATTATTACTACTACCATCGGCTAGGAAGGGAAGGTGGACGCCACCTTTCGTCTGGGTTTTGCCCGGTTGACTGCGGGTACATTGTCAAGTTACTACGCGCTGTTATTGGTTAGGGCGGGGGGGCTGTGAATGAGAAATTTCCCAAACGGTAATGACTTGGGGCGTGGTGTTGGTTCTGCATACACACACATACACACGTCCATACCGTAAGGTATCAAATCCCCTTATGTTGATGCGTCAGGCTCAAGTTTCGGCAATCACGAAGTCCCAGAGTGAGAAAAGGAAGGGAAAAAAAAAAACTCAAAATCCAAGAGCCCAACATCCCTTCAAACGTGAATCAATATCTCCTTCGTCAAACTCTCCCCAAGACTCGCCGCTTCATGCCAAGGTTTACGGGCTGCCAAGACAAGGCCAAGCAAGCCAAGCAAGCCCGAACAGCCAAGTCTAGCCAAGCAGATGCCGAGAATGCTGGTGACACTGCCACACACACCTTGGAAGCATGCGAATTTAAAAAACAAAATCACATACGGTAATCTTTCAATCCAGCGCGTCACAAGCAAGGTTATCATAAGCAAGGTTATCATTTATGATGCTTTTCACCCCCGTTCTCGCATTTGGAAACATTGCAGAGAAAGACAAATATCACGTCACTTTTGCAAACTCATCCTCTTGTGTAATTTAATAGGAGCCAAGAACATCTGATCTTTACTCATATTTTGATGCCTATGATTTTACGGAGTACAAGCTAGTCTATTCCAACATCAATCTTTGGATTTTCAAGATGCTGAAATTTCTGAATCAAAGCAGTGTGGGGGTGGTTTTCCTTTCCTAGTCATCAGAAAGTTAAATAACAAATACTCTGTTATGCACTTCACAGTGTGGATGTATCTATGGGATTATCTTTAATTTACCGGAACGTTTGTATCCCCGAAATACATACCCCGGCTGAATTATTTTGCCGAGTCCGATTTGTTGCGGGTTTAGACAAGAATATTCTTTAATATTTGTGATAGGTAGCTTGTATATATATACTTGTGTCAGAAGTATCTCCAACGAATATCAGCTAATTAAGACCTATAAAACAACTGCTGAACACTCATCCTTATTCACGTCGCGGGCAAAGAGAAATGGGAAATATACATACAATCGTCAGCCACAAGACGCATCATAAGCCTAAATTATGCCTTGACGCCAGCGCAAAGAGGAAAAACTTTCCAGGAAAGTGGGAGAAAATGATGAAAAGGATACATCAGAAAAAATATAAAAATATTAGAGAAGGACGAAAAATCCAGAGACAGAAATCTTACCGGCTCAAGGATGTCTAAATCCTCATCCAGATGTGGAATATAGAGGAGTCATACAGTATCATAACTAAACCGTTGCGATCATGTCGAGTAGCGCCACGATCAGAGAAAGGACCAGGACTCGCCCTGCTGATAACGCCATGTATAGGCTTGGTTTATGCATGCCATGGCTTCTCAGCCGTCCCCTTCTGTACCCATATTCCAGCCACTCCATTGGCCCCATTCGGGATTCATACCAGAGACGATATCGATACCCGCGCTATCAAATTGTTGGTCATAGCCCATTGCTGTGTTAAGGCCCATCCCCATGCCTAGTGAATTAAAGCCAGCCATTCCTATGTCCATCGGCATGTTAAAGTCGCTGGCACCATTGTGGAATGTATCTTCAGACGTTGAATGCGGGAAAAAGTTACTCCCAGGCCCCTGTGTCCCAAGGTTTTGCCATAGAAAAGCTCGCCCAGGCATTGTAACTAAATCCGGGTTCTCCATGTATCCCGAACCTGAAGAGTCTGGAGCTGATTCTGAGAGTCGTCGCTCATGTTGGGTAGGAAACCTGGTTAGCCCTTTAGGGCGCGAAGTCAAGGTGGCCAGGCTACTGAGATCTTGATTTGAAAAGCTAGGGAAACTTTGGGCATTGATGAAGCCTGCCGGGGAGGAAGCAGTCGTTCGACTCGGGGTTCCAGCCTCAAGAGCTGTTGAAATTGGATGACCGGACCGATACGGGAATTGCCTAGGTATGTCTACGGAGTCTTGTTTAAATTGTCCGTCCTCCAAGAGCGACATTGGCTGGTTCGGATACGCGAATGGGTCGTCCGACGGAAACATCATTGGCATTAAATCTGGGAGACGACTTGGGTTATCGAACGGAGGAGAAAACGATATCGGCTGCTTCGACGGCGTGGATTGGGCTTGCTGAGAGGTTGATAATGGAGAGGACGGTGTAGATATTTGAGTGGCTTCTCTGTCTGATGTAGACGGCACCGCCGAGGCCGGTTGAGGTATAATCCTTGAAGGTTCAATTTGAATCTGGGCAGATGTGATCTTGCCTTCATTCATAGGGCTACCCATCGTCTGGGCCATGCTTTGTTGAGGTTGATTTTGAGTATTTGCAGGAGTTTGAATTGGAAATGTGTTAGAACGTTTTACCATATTAGGCAGGAAACCTTCACCATCTTTTTGCATACTCGGCGGCGTCAGAGTTCCCGCCAATTTCGGCGTAGAGGTTGGTTGCGAAGATGTTGGTTGTGGTCGTTTTCGATTCACTGGAAGTGGTACGTTGGCACGCCGATTCCGCAGTCTTTCTGGCAAGTGTTTGAAAATAGCCTAAAAGGTTCAATGTTAGCTAAAAGACATCCAACCACACATAGATTAGATAGGTGAACAAGACGAACATTGAGACTTTGTGTACATCTGTCTGCCGCCATACTTCTTTTTGCAAGCCCGGCTAGTGTATTTTTGCCTTCAAGTGCATCTTTCAAAATACCATCTTTTGCCGTAGCCGATTCTGGATTCTCCAGGATGAAAAACAGTAAAGAAAGAATGGCAAAGTACGTCGTGTACATCGTAAACCAGTAAGAGCCATTCAAGAGTTGTTTCTTTTTCATCTCAGCTGTGATATGAACGACATTCCTAGACACGCTCACACATGCAGCTGCGCATGCATATGAGCGTTTATCAATTCCGCGGCCATGCGAGCCTCCGCTAACATAATGCAAGAATGGTCGGTACATCGCCATCTGTACATGCGCGTAACTGATTCGTAATAACTGCCTCAGTCTAAAGCGAGGGGTTAGTGTGGCATTCAGACTACGGGGAATGTGGAAATATGCTCACCTATCAAGTTTAGGAGATGCCTCCCCGCCAGGTTTAAGGGCCTCTGGAAGGTCTTCCTTCCAGTCTTGAAGATCCCGCTCGATTTCGCGTATCTTAGAATGGCTTACCATGTACGTATGGCCCGAACCGAGGTTCGCCGCTTTCACAGGGTATATGTACTTTGTAACTTTAAGTAATATCTGAGCAAGCCGTATGTGGGCCTTCGCTCCATCCATTAGAGAGGTGGTGTTTGGTGGTGTAGGAAGAATTCCTTCTGGAGTTATATATTCGTCTTCAATTCCAAGGGGCGGCTCTTGATCAATGTCGTCTTCGCTCAACATCCATGGGAGACCCAGAATTGTACTGACATGGATATCCATACTCCGAACAACCCAGAATACCCGCTTACGCGATTCTAATTCCACAGGGTTAAAATTAGCAGACACGGACCGATGGAGCCCCAGACGAAGTGATGCTCGAAGCGCGATCCCAATATATGAATAACAAGTACTGATGTTGGCTGATGCCTGGAGGAAGAGAATCATAAAACAGATAGCTTGAAGGGACGTGAGGTCGCGGCATTCTGTTATGTCAATAAGCAGTCGACCTGCTTTGAAGTATTGAAAACTAGAGATGCAACGTTAGCAATACCATCATTGATTCAGCGGAGCGAAGAGGTCCGTACCCTTGGTCCACCGCAGGTTCATACCCAGATTTGTCCAGGGTGCTATCGCCGACACCCCGAAATAAGCAACCAACGGCAAGGGCGAGATACAACAATGGCAAGAAAGTGTTCTCCTTGTTCGTATATTGTTCTGCAGGGGTATCATAAATTCGATCAAACATGGCATAAAAGGTAGGTTTGTGCATAAATCGTAAAACAATACACGCGTCTTCAAGAGCGTTATCACATAGTTTTCGTGCAATATCCCTTGGAGGTAGATCATGGGCTAAAGACATATATGTGTCAATCGGAGATTCCGAAGAGGATTTGGCTCCTTCTAATATTTGTGAAATTTGTTGAAACTTAGAAGGAGTACGCTCGGGGACGAGATTCCCAAATTGCTTTCGCAGGTGGCGGACAAACATGAGACCGGAAGACTGGCCATGATAATCCCAATGGCCTTGATCATCCAAGTCAAGGGCGCCCGTATTATCCACCATGGATTCCAATAGTGACTCGTCACATTGCTCAGCGCAAGAGGAAGAGTCATTCGTTTCGGGTTCAATTTTAACAGGCTCAGACTTAGTTTTCTTGAGACTCGAAACGAGTTCGTCCACATTCTTGAAATCAAACGATGGGTCATCCAAGTCTACGTCCGGGAGAACTGCTCGCAAAAGAGCCTCAGCCTTTTGCAATCGCGCTTCTAGGGCCTCTATATATTGGGGTGCTGGGTTCCTCCTCCTATTTGACGGTTGATCATATGTGCAAGCTGAAATGGGAAAGAAAGACAATTAGCAAAAAAAGAAAAGAAAAAGAAAAAGAAAAGGGCAAACAAAAAGCGGTTTCAGAGACTTACCATAGCTATAAACAGTACAATGCGTGCAGGGCTGTTTGCCATCACATTTAATTTTTTTCCGTCGGCATTCGTCGCAGGCTCTGGTGACTCGCCTACGTTTTTGCACCGGTATAGCTAATTTAGCTTGTTCCAAATCGGCACCCTGGCTGCTATCAACAATCGCAGGAGTTTGGGCAGGCGGTGCGGTGCTGCTGGTCTCACGAGACGTCTGTTCCTTTGACTCGACAGTACCAGATGCTCCGTTTTGTTCGTCCGAAGCGCACGATGCCGGCGCGATTATATTATCTTGCGGGACCATGATGAGAACGCTGTGCCCAAACAGGTGGGTTCATCGGAGCGATCGAGAAAAAAAGGGATCAAAGCGTACGAATGTTATCCTTGTCGTCAGTGCTGCCACTGCTATCAAGATAGCACATATCCAAGTCCAGCCAGAGTTTAGATGGTTTCGAGTCGCAGGTTTCGTGATTAACGGTTTTGCTTCTTTTTCCGAAAGAATCGATGGGGCTCTCTAGGAATCTGGCCACAGATGAAGAAGCGGTTGGTGATGAAATCTTTTTGGATTTGGGTTTGCCTTAGGTATGCTCCCGGCGGGGCTATATAGGCAAAGGGCAAAAAGCAACGGAGGGAGTGGACACTAGCTTACCAGGATATGTCAAAGATTCAATCCCCCACAGCTTCATTCAATCCCCGGTACCCTAGTTGACAGGGCTGGAGTCTGCCATACAGAGTCGAGGGAGTTCTGCGACAATTCTCAGGTACAAAGCGCCTCCAGGTGATTGGGCTAGCGGTCGGAATATCTGAGAGATGAGATTGGCAGCGAATTCCGAGTTGGCGACATCCGACCCATACATTATAGAGCCATCCGTTTTCGCTCGAGAGAGAAAGGAGAAGACAAGCAAAGCAGTTTGGAGCAATGGCTGGATATGGTCTCCTCTGTCGAAGAAGGGATGAGTAACAGAACAGAATACGATGCGATGAGACGATATTAGGCTAAGCGGTGTCTCGTCCCCAGCGACGCTATCACCCAGTTTGCTAGTAGCTTAAGTCCGAACGTCAAATAGCCTTGTCCCTTGTCAAAACTGCACATGAATTCCAGCCCCAAAATACCTCTGCTTCGATAGAATCCCCTGCACTACAAAATTCCTTTAACATTAAACCATATTTCTTTAACCCTCAAAACAAACATTTACCCGTTTCCCCCTCACCAACGCTAAAAATTGCCCCTCGAGACTCGAGTACACATTACTTAATGAGATGGGAGAATTGGTGATTAATAAGCAATGACGCCAGTTGCCACTAGCCCCATTTGACCACCACTGCGAATTTTCATTGGCCAGTTTGTGACTGCTTGTGGCTTGAGCTTAAAATTTTTCTATTGGCCAACTGACAAACAAGCTTTGTTTACATAATAACATGTTAGGTAATCCAGCTCAC
>LJPJ01001855.1:0-91823 GCA_001430935.1 Amauroascus verrucosus
TTTAGCAGCAATAGGCTCATTGGATAACCGCGCGCGTATGCGGTATCAATCAATCCGGAGGCATACTCGTCAAGTGTTTTCCCTATGATCTGTTAGAATTGCAAACTATCAAGCATTAGGAGTAGTCATACATGGACCCTGGTTTGAGCTTGGAGCACCATAAATTTCCTGTTCGCCAGCACCACAGCTCCAGAAAAGCGGGTTGCAAAACCAGCCAATGCAAAATCCATCCTCAAGTGGTATCTTAGAAGCAGCATCGATGGGTGCATCAGTAAAGTATATATTTCTGTATGCAGGGAAATTCAGAGCTGCCATATCTCTGATCATAAAGGACAAGGCCTTTGCACACTGCATATGTTCTATAGCTTCCATATCAGGCCACCGTTCATACAGCTGAATGCCATTAGCATGTTCTTGGATAATATACTCAATTCCAACCAGATTATTTGGATTATCGCTCCACGCTAAAAACCTTGGGGGATGGGGAGAGATAACTTTAATTGAACTGTTAAATGTTAATAAGTGGATGCACAGCATGGAATACCAACTCATGATAGCTGATAGTTGCAACCTCTGAGTTGGTAGTTAGTCAAGGCAGGCCAGCAACAGGGGTTGGTACTCTCACAACCACAATCCTTCCCATGTCCATCATCAAGATGAATACTCTGTTGTAACCACCTTCTGTTTTTACATAGATTGCTACTGACAACATGCCGCAAGACATTGCCACTATATCACATAGTTGAGTAAAGTCAAATCAGAGGAGTTGCATGTTTCTTTGGAGTTCATCTTTATGCAACCATTGGCCATCAGTATAGAGATATGGATCTTGTGAAGACACTGTTAAAGTAAAGCAACAATGACCATAGGGTACATCTCTCCTACCAGGGGTTGGCTCTTTCTTGGCATCAATGGTGAAGGAGTGAAGTATCTTCAGAGAGGAGCCAGCGGCTTTGGGAGAGCTCATGTTCCCGCCCATCTTGTGGGACACTGCCAATGGTCGGCAACGGACGTAGGGTCTGAAGAAAAGGTAAGGATGAAAGTGAGGAATAAATGAGAAGGACTGCAGCCTGACCCGACTAAGCATAGTGGATTTTAACAAGTTGGATGGTGAGAGCGCGGTCATTCAATCTTCACCAGACCTCAGTTGGAATGACAATTGCGACGATGCAGCACAATGAAAGGATATTCTCCGGCTCGTATAGTTTCACTCCCGAAAGATGGATAAACCCTGCCCATCGCAAGTATTTCGAGCGATATCTTGTGGCATTCAGCAAAGGGTCTCGACAATGTGTCGGGATGATGTATGTACCTTTGTTCCAGGCTCCGCTGACTGCAGCTATTTCTGACTAGATTTGAACTTCTCACTATCCCTGAGATATTCCGGGAATTAAAGATCGAGCTATATGAGATGACACGCGAGGACGTCCCTCTTGTACACGTGCTCTTTCTTCCGTTTCTTCAAGTTGGAAGCAAGGGCGTCCGAATTTTGGTCATGAGTTGAAGAGATATTGGAGAACGGCATCTAGGTTCCTTCACCACTAATCCTAGTGATTGGATACTAATGAAGGGAAACGTTTACAGGAGATTCACCACTTAAGGGGCGTTGTATACGCAAGTTCTGGTGATTCGTAGCATCGCCAGCCTGTCAAGATGCTGATGGAGATGGAATTATGCATGTCTCATAGGCCAAATAAAACATTCTGGTTGCAGAATCTGTTAAGTCAACTCGAATGCTGAAAGGCATTTGCTGATGATTTACTTTGTTTTGCTTGGGTTTTCTTCACGCAAACGTTAGTTACTCGAGTTAGTTAACTAACTAATCTAGGGCCATATCATTCTATTACAGCGTAGTTAAGGGTTTCTAGGGTAGTGCAATCACACGGGGGCAGGCTAAAATTCAACCTGTATTAAGGAAGCTGAGCGGCCAAAATTGAGCCCTAATTTTCTGTTTCAGTTACAGAGTTTCAGGAGGATAAACCCCATAATCTGAGAGCATTCAATCGCCCCCTGATATCACACATTCACAAACAATCTGCTACAGCTCTACAGCTCTACAACTTTTTAGAATGGAGAGGCTACGTGTAATATAACACTCTCTATTAACATCACATTTAAATATAGCCGCTAACCCGTTTACATCCGTCTGTAATAGATGTCATTGTGTGCAGCTGCTATCTGATTTGATGTAGGATTCCTAGAGGTGTAGGAATCTAGGCATCGGCTCAGCGAACATACAGCGTTTCTCGAAGCCTAGGAATTGATTTAGTCAATAGCTTTGAAATCTAAATGGGTAAGAATGAAAGTATTATAATAGTCTTCTATACTTGCCGCCAGATAATATTCAGTATGCTTTGCAAAATATGGACCAGGATGAGGAGCTCGGGAGGACAAAGGGTGACGAACTGGATCCATACCGGTAATGGAGGAAGTACTCGGGTCAGAAGGAAGGGAACGACAAACGCACAGTCAGGAAGAACAGGAAGAAGGCTAAAACAGCTGAGATCACGGGAGGACCAGCAAAGAAAGCCGAACCTGCCGCCAAAGTCGCCATAGAAGATATCTAGGGCAGGCGGTCGCGGAGGAATGAGCACGTCTAAACGGCATAAACTGCTCTCTTTGGATGTTCATTCCCGTACTCTAATGAAGAAGACCGCACCCAAATGGATCGGGAGGACCACACCCATGCAGACGCTACATCAGCTTGTTGGATGCTTTGCCAGAATATGAACGCACGAAGGTCATAGGAAAAGGTCCTTCCAAGGAGGGAAGTTGGAGAAATGTATCGCTATTTCCAAGATGCTCAACGCTGCCGTGGTGGATATGATGTCCCTTGGGTGACTATAACCACTGGGCTGTATTTGGAGAAACGCCATCCCCTGATTTGTGTAACAAAACCCTCCAACATTCTTTCTTCAGCCTTTTTACTTCACTCTATCCGGTAAACATACTAGATCAATTTGATCCCAGTGACCATAAGTATCAAGGACTTCACAAGAGTCCTTGAAGAGATTTCTGATGCGAAACTCAAGTCTTCCCTTGAGATCAGGAAGACAATATATCCCCCAATATGACCAATGAGAAAATTTGTTGTGCTACCACCGAATGTTCGGCGAATGGGATAGTCGGGACCAGGCCATGTTCTGCGTGTCTTGCCGCCGGCTTGCTCTCTGCGTGGTTGCGCGCTGAGAACCCTCAGCGTAAAGGGCACTGGATATGCAGAGGGTATATGTGGTAAGAGCAATGCATTGGCAGTGGATACAATCTCCAAATCCAAGCCAATTTCAACGCTCATGTGACATCAATCAGGCCAGCTGCCCCTGATACAGTTGCCACTGTCATTGTGTCTAAGGACGCCTCATTAACTCCAGCAGAAATCCGTGCGACGTTCATAAAATCAGCCAGAGGGAGAAAGAAAGAAAGTGACAATCTAGCTGGAGGCATTATCAATTAGTCTCGGCGGATAACTACATATGACACAATACCTGTTTTATATCGGTCTGGGGAGCTGCTGGTAGGAAGAATGGCAAGACACTAACTGAGAATGTCGTTGTGCAAATATTGCGCTTTATTTTGTCGGGGCCTTTGTAAATTAAAGGCAAAGGTTATTGTCCCGTAAACGAAAAATTCGTTGATGCTATATCCGAGCTATGGTGATGTTGATTAATAAAAAAGAGGTTCGTCGGTAAATCCTTGTTTCCTTAACTAACTTATCTACAATGCTTGTGTGAAGGGAGGTGCAAAGTTATGATTGTCCCTCGGTCTCTAGTTAACTGGTTGTAGTTACGGGAATGCCTCCTCCCACATGATTCACACACATCCATGTATACGGAATACGGAGCAATAGTTTAGCCGAGTCCCACATTGTAAGCATGGAGAAATAGACGCATTATTAACCCGCATTTGCTACAAGAGTAACTAACTAGCAACCCACCTGGAAACTCCATTCATCAATCATGGGCTTCAAAGCTTGTTCTAGCAAACTCGGCAAGATACTCAGCGTTTTTCGCTCGAAGGATATGGCTGACGGCCGCTACCCGGAGTTTCCTCCACCACCTCCTGAAGTGCTCCTCTCAAATCGAAATCATTACCAAACCCTCATCAGTCGTCGCAGGTACCTTACCCCTCCAGGAGTTGTTGAAGATAGCTCTCTTTACTCACTATACCGGCTTTACGAGTACACCGTTTTGGATGAGACTACCCATCTCCGAAACGAAATTGAATATTTCTGGCGGAATCACTCCTGGGCAGTCTGTGATATCCCAGATCCAAGTGATGAGAATCCAACACGCTACGCAGTCCTCTCCTGTATTCCGCATCTGCTAGTTTTAGCGTTCAATAACAATATTGAACTTGGCTTGCCGAGGGATGCGCCTGCTATCATGACACACGACGAGATCGAAGAGTGTCGCAATCGGGAAAAGAAGTGGGAAAGCCCTCCAGATTGGGTGGCTAGAGTCCCTCCTCTACCTAAAACCCTCAAGATCCCACACAAGAAAGAGGTCTACGTGGAAAAAAGCGAATATGCTGTCCTTGAGCGCCTGGACGACCCCGAGGCGTCAGAGGTATTCCGGGAAAAGAATATTTTAACAGTTCGGCCACATATCTACTTTATATGATATTTGGATTTTCAACTTTAAACCATACGTGTTAAGAAACAGAGGCAGCGTTGAAACCTTGAACCACGAAACATTAATTTTTTTCCGTTTTGCCAATTTGGAATAGGAAAACAAACAATGCACAACATCCCATACTCTGTTTGGCAATTTTGTTCCACTTTTAATAACGCAGTCAGTCAAAAAATTACTTCTCAAAACTGCAGACTAGAAGCTATACTGCACAACCGGAATTTTACCACCTCAAAAGGTAATCCCGTCCTCATGGTTCATTCTACGGTATTCTTCATTCAGTTGCTCAATCATTTGCTGCGAGCAATTGACCCGGAAATGATGTCCCCATTCCATTATCTTGGCTGCAGTTACTGGTCTGTTTCCGTTTTTGACAATATATCGCCGTAGGTATATCGCGGCATCGTTGACATCATACTCGCGCCGCTTAGGCTTTTCCATCCTCTCGAGTTTAGTGCATATCGCGTAATTCCAGGGCGCGGCTAACACTCGCAAGCCAGGCTCTTGGAATACAACTTCGTCCTGTATCATGGCCTCCTCCGTGACCTCGGTTTGAAGGTCTCGCGACATATACAAAGCTGTGGAATTGTTGAGCCAATATCCTCCAAGCGGAACTGAACTGCGATTGGCTGCGTCAGCGGCCGCTTCTCGTAGGAGATCAGCCTGAGACTTCCTGTAGCTAATGTTCGCGTTGAAAAAGTCAACGTCGTGGGTGACTTGTCGCGTTTTCAGCAAAACCGTGTTGACCGCGCCTCCAACAGCAATAAGTGTGACATCTTGCCTCTTTTTGTGGATGAACTCTGCGACGTAATGAAGTGCCTTGTTCAGGTCATGCCTGCTTAGGTCATATGTCTTATGGTATATCGGCTTGCCCTCCTCGTCGCGCCGAGGGGATGGAACAAGCTGCAAGCAACCTTGGGGCTCTGAGATATGCTGTATCTCTTGTTGTTCCTGAGGCTCTTGTCTATGCTTCCATCTCCCTTTGCGGTGCTTATGCTCTTTATGTTGTTTGCGATGTTTGTGTTCTTTTGATAGCATGGAACCCATGTTGAAGAATAGTTTGTTGTTCCCTTAGAAATGATATTCAAACAAAAGGCTAGGAGATAAGTAGAGTCCTCAAAAACCAAAGGACATCGAACGATCCTCGCGTTCATATTTAAAAAGACGGAGCATTATCTGTCAAGTCCGTTAAATTGGTTGTAGAAAACGATAGCCAAATTGTAGCTATCAAAGACTTTCCTCTTCCCACACAATAATCATGTTTTCGGGCGCAGACAAAATGGCCGTTCTAACCAAACTTCATGCGCCAGGCTTTAACAACGCGTGATCAGCAAAATAACTATGGGGTAATAAGGACCTAAGTAACTTTCAAACGCCACACATTGACCATGGCTAGTTAAACCAACGGCTTTTAACAGCCTTTCAACTGGTTTTGCATGCGGACATCGGCATAACGTCCGAGAGCCACCACCCGAGTGATTGACGTTGCCATCCTCCTTTGAAAGTACGCACGAAAGGAACCAACTACCATGGATGCCAATTCATCCGTTGCTCATCGACAAATTTCAGCACCATTCCCCCCAGGAAAGAAGTTCAAGCGGCCGTTGAGCAAACGCAATCAGTTGCTTACGCGCTTGGCGGAGAACCTATTCCTTTGGCACAATTCTAGGAATATTGGCAATGAAATTGTAGCCTCCACGCGGCCGCTCAAAGTTGTCTGCATTTCGGATACCCATAACGCTCAATGTGAATTACCAGAGGGGGATATTCTGTTGCATGCCGGGGATCTCTCTGAAAAGGGGACTTTTGAACAAATACAGGCACAACTGGACTGGTTAAACAGCCAACCGCACCGATACAAAGTCGTGATTGCCGGCAACCACGATTTACTTCTCGACCCTGCATTTGTGGACAGATTTCCCGAGCGGATCGTTGAAAGGCCGGGTACTTCTCGGGAGGATTTACGATGGGGAGATATTATTTACCTGAATGACAACTCGACAAATCTGAATTTCTACGACGATCCGAAAGGCATGAATATCGGAAACCCAGTTTACCGTCGCCAAATTAAAATCTACGGAACCCCGTGGACACATCAGTTCGGGAATTGGGCTTTTCAAGTCCCTCCAATCCGGGATATTTGGACAGGCACTATACCGAACGATCTAGACATCTTATTGATGCATGGCCCGCCGAAATACCACCTTGACGCAAACAGCCTAGGGAATATATTCGTGACCAAGGAGTTGTGCCGAGTTAAGCCAAAATTGGCTGTTTTTGGACACATTCATGCTGGATACGGACAAGAAACGGTGGTGTTTGACGAGGTCGAACGTATCTATGGCGAATTGAGAGAGTGTAGCTGGAAAGGATGCATGCTGATGAAGATGATCTGGAAGGTGATGGCTTTGAAATGTGTTGCATTCTGTACAGGCCTTCCGCTGATACGCAAATGGATAGAGCCACGCCCGATACGGGCGACCAAGCTGGTTAATGCAGCTGTCTTTACGGGATCTCGGAAGGTGGAGAGGTGTCCAATTGTCATCGAAATATAAACTACATAAATAGCCCAAGTCTTCATTCTCTCACTCTTCGAAGAGCTTTTGTGGTTGTTTCGCTTTTCCAACCTCTTGTCATGCGCTGGCTGGGTGTGCCAAAAAATAATTTTTGCTTGTTTCAGCTGTCACAGCTCAGGAGTCTACGGGATATCATCATACATACCATATAGTGGGCTCGCCACTGGAGGACGCTCTTTTTGGTCGAGCGGCACACAGGTTAGTTTCTCTCGACGCGATATCGGCCATTCCTGGTACTTAGTTAGTCTTGATGGTAACATTGTATCACCGCATGAACATGAGATAGAAAGTAGTTTCTTCCATGAAAATTTCTGAGGTTTCAGAAGCATATATATTCATTCCTAGATAGAATTTCAAGTGCAGAGGGTTACTCACTCAAATGATTTCCTGTTGTAATCAATACAACGATGAAGTCTGGAGAGAGGCAGATGAAGAAAATGAAGTGGTTAGCAATGGTGACAGATGACATTAACAGGCAAACAAGACAAACACTGGGCGCCCAGACAACCTGCAAAAGCAACAAACATTGCGACTAAAGGGAAGCTCATCGCTGCTGTCCGTCCACATCACAACCTCGTTGTTTCTTCTCCAATATTAGCAAGGAAGTTTGTAGCTCACCCCGGCAGGCAAGATATCACCTTTCACTTGAATTACAATGTTTTGCCGGATATACCTCCAGCTCTAGAATTTTTCAAAATTCGCGTCCCAGAACACTGCAACCATGAATGACCTGCTCAACTTCATATTATCAAATGACGAAACGTTCAAGAGGTACAATCCTTTGACTGGAAGTTGTTTTACCTTACTTTTTGCGAGCGAAGGGCAAGGAAAAGTAATGATTGATGTACAAAACTAGGCGATTGGGCTCCCTCTACTCCGATTTCCCCCTCCAACACGACCTGGACGGATATACCATTAATATTGCAGCATGGCAGAAGGCCCTAGCAAACGCGACTCTAGCCGGCCTTATTCCAGCACCCGTAAGAAGGGGCAAACAAAACGGCATTCACCCTATGAAACCTCATCAGAGCAACTCGCTTGTCCTGAGCACGAGCAACGCCCTAAGCGCCGCACTGGAAACAAGAGAATGGGGCCGGCCGCTGGCTTTACGGGCTGTGATTGTATGTGATGCTCCTGCTATACCCCGGAGTGTGGTCTTTGACTTCTGATAGGACGAGTCTCTCCGAACCGGTAAAATGATCGAGCTTCGGGAATTCCTGAATAGTCAGACTAGCCCATTCAAGAAAAGTGGGATTCGATTACCAGCCGTTCCCTCGCTGTCACAAATCTTAGGATGGGGTATGAAGCAGGCCCGTGGCCTTATTATCGGCGTTGATTACGACCATGCCGAAATATCGCAAGGTTTGCAGGAACAAGATTTAGTACTGGTAGATAACCTCAAGGTACAGGCAACGAGATCTGAAGATTTGATTTTCCGACTTTCAGCTTACGTATATACTAGGAAGTTGAGAAGCGAATACTGAAGGGTTTCTCAGCCCATCACCAATCGGCAGTGGACCGAATCTATTCCAGGGAATTGTTTCAGTCATGCGCCTCTCACGTCATGGGTGACGAGACTGAGCTGTCCCCAGTAGATCTCGAAGTACTCCTCACCTTCCTGTCCCGAGATCAGAATTTTATTTTATATGATGGAGAGGTATGTATATGCGACGCTACATCTTTCTGCCAGGTTTGGCTAACTCTAAATCAAGACCATAAAATTTAGAGACGCGAGCGATAAATCCGACTACATAACACCAGAGGACAACACCATTGCGTCCCTCAAATCGTTAATCTCAAACATAACGGCTCAAGTTGCAAGTCTTGATACAAAAATTGAAGAACTTACACGTGCCGCCCAGAACGCTCTCAATAACAAAAATAGAATTCTAGCTCTATCCGCCTTGCGTTCCAGAAAGTTAGCGGAGCGGAATCTAAAACAACGCTCGGAGACTTTATACCAATTAGAAGAAGTCTATACTAAGATCGTACAAGCTGTTGATCAAGTGGATATTATCAGGATCATGAAAGCCAGCACGGGTGTCCTTCGAGGATTGAACGAGCAGGCAGGAGGCATTCAGAATGTCGAGGACATTTTCGAAGAGCTACGGAAAGAGATGACGAATGTTGACGAAGTAGGGAATATCATGAAGGCGGCTCAGGTTATCGACGAGGACGAACTGGATGACGAGCTGGAAGCGATGGAAGTCCAGGAAAGAGAAGTCCAACAGGAGAAGGAGGCGGAAGTCACCCGCCAAAATCTGGCAGAATTGGACAAGTTGAAACTCCTCGGGCCAGGGGAGAGAGCAAGTGCCGAAAAGGCCCGGCCTACCGCAAAGGTACCATCTACTGCTACCTCGAATGCGGAGCTAGAGGAGAGCATTAACAAGCTTTCCCAGATGTCGATTATCGACAATGGTTCGAAAAGAAGTGGGAAGGCAAGGGTAATTCCAGTTGAGTGATTGCTCACAATAAAGGATATTGTCCGAAATTTGTGCCTCAACATTGCATCATCCGGCAGTATCTTCGACAGCGATTCTTTGGCTTCCACTTTCAAATCCGAGTTGGGAACTAGGATTACTGTCCCCAGAGTTACGGTGATCCGCCTTGTTCAAACTTTCCGTAATTTCAGTACTTTTGGGTTCGGCTCCAGAAGTACCGGACTCAGTTGTCGCGTTGGGGAGCCGATTGTTCGCTGGTAGCGATTCAGGAGTCGGACTTATTCCAATTTCGCGCTTTTCCCGGGCATTCTCAATCAGTCTCTTGAAATCATCTCCGTGAGCGACAGACCAGGCAGCTCCATCAAAGTCCTTTCTCATGATGGAACTTGTTTGGTCTTTGGATGACGATGCTTGGCTACCCTGAGTTCGCTCCCAGATATCCAATTCACGGAGCAACTCCCATTTGGATCTCGGGGCCCTGGAGTCGCAATTGGAATTCCATAGGTTTATCCACTCCGTGTGCCGCCTTTGGAGAAGTAGCTTCGGGCCCGAGTCCGGTATGCCAAGTTCTTTCAACTTCTTTCGTAGGGCATTCTCTTTCATCAGGGAATAGTTGATAGTTGGCAGGCGATCAGGGGCTTTGTTGGAGGAAAAGGGTTTGCGAGGGTTAGAGAGAGACAAGACGCTTGGATATTGTTAGAGGAGAAACTGAATCCGTTGGATCATTCCATACCTATGGGGCTGCTGTGGTTCATTTTCGGAACCGGGACAGTTATTGAGATGAAAATATACGGCCTGCTCTTTCATTCTTTGCTTGCAGATAGGGCAGGCAACCAGGCCATCATCTATTGTGTTGTTAGAACTAGAACGCATAGAAAGTCAAGTAGTACGTTCTATACCTGGGTGATAATCATCATCCTCGCTGTCATCAATAACAATCGACGGGCTAGATGTAAAAGCTGCTTGTATCTCTTGTCGTATGCTTTGCGACTTGGTATCCCTGAGACTTCGTCCTTGCCCCTGTGAATTCGGAACTTGGCTCTCCTCTATTCTTCGTCTTTTCGAAGACCTGACCTGCTCCGTAGAATCATCAGATCCGGCCGAGACGTTCCTCGCAAACCCCAGGAGACCTCCTCTGCATGTCTTAAAAGTATCTACCAGTTCATCCACTACCCAATTTTGCCTCAGCCTCACCTCTTGATCATCAGCTCTGCAGGTGGGGCACTTTCCATCCGCACTTAGACATCGTCGTATACATAAGGAGCAGAAGGTGTGACAGCAGGAAGTTATGACGGGGTTATTGAAGAAATCTTTACAGACTTGACAGCGCAGAGCCGATTCGACGCGGGAGAGGCCGGAGAGAGGGGTGGGAAGCCAATCGGTGGAGTCAGGAATGTCGTAGGAGAGATCCATGTTCCGCGCTTTCAAAAGAAGAATTTGACAAGAGAGGAGACAAGAAACGCTAAAGATAAAGGGATTAATAATGAGCCAGAAAGTTGCATTTGGCAAGCCTTGTGAGGACTTGAAGCTTGAAGGCGTTGAAGAGCGCCAAGACTGCTGACAGAGAGCGCGTTTAAATGAACTGCACGCGTTCGAATGAGATCACTTGCAGTTCTCACAATAAAATGAACGCCGTTGATATCGTAGGCATGGCATCCAACTACAAAAGGTTTCTAGCGGAGAAAGTCCTCAGTGACCAGGAACATGTTAGTAATACATCCTATCTAGCCGCGACCTTTTTACTGATCCGTTTTCGCAAGGTGACCTACCGCGCCCTCACCAGGGCACTTGATGTTCACTGCAATCATGCCAAGCGGTAATTTGTCGAACTGAATAGATACCAAGGACGCACTACCTTTGGACTAATAGTATTGAATAGGATGCTCTATGAGTTCCATAGACATGAAAATTCCAAGAAGCCCCAATCAGTCCATGCGACATATCTCCTTACGGGAGTTCTAGAAAAGCAAGGCAGTCCGCTGGATCGGAGGCATTTAAGGGATGGCGACGACGAGATTATGCAAAGCAGCCCCTTTATGAGTAGCCAAATGGCTCCCGAGGATGAATCGAACGAAGGGAATATCCCCGTGACATCTGTGCTACTGGTGAGAGAAGAGGAACTTGAAGGTAATCGCTCTTTGGAGCGAGGCGAATATTACCCTCTTCAGAACCTTATCGATATGCTAACAACGTTATTAGCGGCTAAGCGTAGATTCATGATTTTATATTCTATATTCGTTTACAGTGTCCAGGCGACGTCGCCATCTGATTTGAACACTTTGGCCGACATTACGGCCCTTGTGTCCCTACAAGACCCGCTACAGTGTGGGCCTAGGCATGGGATGATACAGAATAAGAATGTTAAGGTATGAGCGAATTAGCCTTGATGCTAAGAATGTGTGCTAACTGCAAACGCTCATTCTAGAGAAGGACTGGCCCTGTACCGGCACCGGCACCTATGCCATCGTCCGTTAAGCCTAAGCGTCAGAAACCCGCTCTTATAAACCGGGAAAAAACGCCACCAACGAAACAAGAGGATGCGGAAGCTGCAACAAAGACGGAGGGTGAAGCGCGGCCCGCTTCTCGCCAGAGCTCGGTGTCTCGGACTTCAGCGAAACCTTCGCAGCGACCGACGTCGTCCAGGCGGTCTGGGTCTGATTTGTTCAAGGCCTTTGCAAAAGCAAAACCTAAAGTTAAGAAGGAAGAGCCCGCTGGCGTGGAATCTGTATGTGCTTACAACTCAATCCCATTATACATGTATGTGACGGTATGTTAATCCATTGATAGGGTGAACCAAGCGGTGGCGAAGACGGTATGTGGATTCTGGGATTTAGGTTTACCGTTGCGCTTACATGCTATAGTTGTCATGGACGAAGATTCCGAAGAGGAGCAGGAGGACCTGTTTCTAGATGCTGTAAAGGATACTGGTAACAAACATATCGAATCAAAAAAGGAGCGAGAAGAGAAGTTGAGACAAATGATGGAAGGTAAGGACTGCAGTGTCAAGTCGGCAAGAAAAAAGAGCTGATCATTTACCAGACGACGATGAAATGTCGGATGCACCAAAGAGCGCACAAGAAACACCTTCGGCTGCTGAAGGGGCAACCGAGGCAGAACAACCGAGGCCGGAGCCCTCTGGACCGCCTGAGCTGGGTAAGAGCAGCGATGGCCGACAGAGAAGAAAGCGCCAGGTGATGAAAAAGAAAAAGTACAAGGATGCGGATGGGTACCTGGTTACTAAAGAAGTTCTCGAGTGGGAATCGTTCTCAGAGGCCGAGCCAGAGCCTCCAAAGAAAAAAATACCTCCAGTATCCACGGCAAAATCGGCAAAAGGGTCCCAGAAAACTGGCCAGGGTAGCATTATGTCCTTCTTTGGCAAGAAATGATACGCTTAATCAATTCAAATACGTATTCCAGATCCACCCTGAAAAGCCATGTGCCACCAAAGGCGAGATGATGAAGCCAGATTATCATTAAGCATCATCAGTGTGACAGAGGCGTGCAATCAAAGTGTCGTTGTACAATGTTTAGCAATTTAGCTAAGATCATGCGTGTAGAAGCAAACTTCGGTGCACGGGGTAGATTCATTGAGTAGAGAAGGTTTATGTTGATAAGGATTTGCTATTTCACACGAAATTTTCTTCAACACGAAGAAGAGGTTCCGACTTGTCCACAACAGTGACTTGCTCTTTACCTCGATCTGCTGTCGTCCCGGGATTCACTCTGAGTAGCACTCCTCAGCGGCCATCCAAGAATGCTGATTGAAGATGCAAACAAAAGCAAACTTTCTAGCTATCACCATGAATTGCCATCTAGTGTGGAACCTCGTTATAAGAGGTGCAGCAAAGGGTGTACTGAGAAAGACCATACTTGTTGCAAGAGTCCCGATGGTGGGGAATATGTGGAATGTCTTGGAACTGAGGAGGACGGCTGTAGTCCTCTTGGAAAACACCAAAGGTGATGTTAAACGCTGACTCCCAATCAATCTCGGAGTGGATGGGCTGCTGAGTGTTGTCACATTCCCTGTGAAACATTGAATGGAAGACAACTCTATGTGTATGCTCGAGCGACATATGGGCTTGATTTCACGGAACGAAATGGACAACATGAGGGGAATCTAGCTTGAAGTTAAACTATGGTTTGTCGTGATAAGTTAGAGTTTCCCTCGACAGGATGCGGCTGCCGAGAATGATCAGCGGCTTCTGCACAACCACCAAGTCTCACGTAGTTAGCTGGTGAATTGAGTAGCTAGCTGGCAACCTATCTTGCAGCTGACCAGGTCAATTGATGGTATGGGAGAGGGCGATTTCCCGCGTCCACCAAAGACCATGAGCATCACCTAACTACTAGGCACTCAAATCGTTGAACCAGCCAAGGCTAGTAACTACCTCCTCATCCTTGCAGTTGCGGATTCGGCGCCCGGCCATGAAGCTTTGTTTGAAACTTATCGCTGTGCTCACTGCTGCAATATGTGGCCGCGGAGCCACTGGCGAGCAGGCAGCATGGGAGGACGATCCCGATGATCTCACAGAAGCTTGTCCAGGTTACACGGAATATGCTGCCGAAAAACAGTGAGTACCTGTTCCCATCGACAAAATTCAATATTTGCTTTATTAGATGCTGATATGCTCTTCCTTTAGTCCCCCCTACAGCGAAGGGCCTCTCAAGCTTCCTTTCCAGCGCCCTGCTCAAGCGTGCCGAACTTTCTCCTCACCTTACGTCGAGAGGGTGATCGAGGATATCACGTCGAGCATGGTTGACAAGGACCTCGCTCGAATATTTGAAAATGCTTTCCCCAATACGTTAGATACTACAGTGAGATGGCATGTGAACGGAAGCGAATTTGCAAACAAGCCCAACAACAAGAAGAGCCTTGCTCCCGCAGCTTGGGATGGGCCGCAATCATTCATCGTCACCGGAGACATAAACGCTGAATGGCTGCGAGACTCTACAAACCAGCTGGCTCAATACCAGGCCCTGTCAAAAAAAGATCCGAATATCCAAAATCTTATACTTGGGGCCATAAACACCCAGGCTGAGTTTGTGATTCAGTCTCCGTATTGCAATGCCTTCCAGCCACCGCCACCCAGTAAATTACCTCCCACCGGTAACGGCCAGGATGATACGGTTCACCCAGTTTATGAGCCCTCCGCTGTATTTGAATGTAAATATGAGCTTGATTCTCTTGCAAACTTTCTCTCCCTGGGAAATCAGTTCTATGCAAACAGTGGCTCGGCTGCATTTCTCACAAAGAGATGGTATCTAGCCTTGGACACTGTGCTTAACGTCATCCGAGAGCAGTCTGAGTCTACATTCGATGAGTATGGAACATATGTGCGCAACGAATATACTTTCCAACGGACAACGACTGCTGGGACAGAGACATTGAATTTGCGCGGCATTGGAAACCCATTGAATAATGGGACTGGCTTGGTTCGCAGCGCTTTCCGACCTAGTGACGATGCAACGATCATGGGATTCTTTATTCCTGCCAACGCTATGATGTCTGTTGAATTGAAGCGGACTGCCGAAACGCTTCAGAAAGCTGGAGGAGATGCAGAACTTGTTACTAATCTCCGTCAACTATCCAAGACGATTGAGCAAGGAGTTTGGGAACATGGTGTGGTTAAACACAAACAATACGGTGATGTATTCGCCTTCGAGGTTGATGGTTACGGTTCTTACATTTTAATGGATGATGCAAATCTTCCATCTTTACTTGCTCTTCCCTTGCTCGGTTTCGTGAGTAAGGAGGACAAGGTCTACCAAAACACACGAAAGATGATCCTATCTAAGAATGGAAACCCTTATTACCTGACAGGATCAGTGTTCCATGGCATAGGTGGCCCACATAGTAAGTACCGTTTCGTATCTCAATAACTAATAAACGCGCATATCCTAATATGGTATAATAGTCGGCGTCCAAAACGCCTGGCCTATGTCTGTCCTTGTCCGTGCGCGTACGGCAGAGACCGACGAAGAGGTTATGGAATCCATTAATATGGTCCGTGATTCCAGCCTTTTGGGGCTAATTCATGAGAGCGTCAATGTAAACCGTATTAGCCAGTATACACGCAGCTGGTTCGCTTGGGCGAATAGTGTTTTCGCCCAAACAATTCTCGACCTTGCAGAGAGGAAACCTCATCTCCTCTTTGGCGTGAATGCAAAGCCGTACAAAGTGGTCGACATCGAGCTCTAATCAAATAGCGCCTTTGATTCACGATTACCTTCTTTGTTTATGCATTGGAACACTCGCGGTTTTGGGTCCCTGACTTTTTTATATAGTATTCACAAGCGCTGGTTGCTTACGCGGGTATTGTCTTTGGCCCGGCCTTTTTTGCATCCTCCTAACCTTCATTGTTCCTAATACCCTTTACACATGTACATTGCTTTAGAGAGTATGTATTATTGATCCCCTGTCACTATAATGTTGTTAATCTCGAAGTCGCTCTCGCGTCCTATCGCGTCGAGAGAAACCAAGCTGCGTGCCGCTTGACCAAAAGAGAACGTCCTCTACTGGTGAGTGACCACTAGATGGTATGTACAATGATGATCCGTGAGTCGTGATACGTCCCTCTCTCGTAGATAAGATTCCAAACGCACGGACCACTAAAATATGACAACATTTTTTTGCCCATCTTCGTCTAGTCACAACACCGAGCAAGCAAACTTCACACAACGAATAATGACGACTCGCAAGCGTGCTGATTTCTGGGACGTTCCGTCCGATGACGAAGATAATGATGTTGGTTACGATTCCGAAGCCGCTGAAGAATCGAAAGGCAGGAGCAGTAAGTCTGCTCTCAGCTCTTCGAGATTGCGCCGGCCATCAAAACGACGAAAAGTGTCCCTTAGTGTACCGCATTATGAGAGTGACAATGATGTTGAATCTGGAGATGAAGATGAAGATCAAGAGGGTGAAGAAGGTGAAGAAGGAAAGGATACAGAAGAAAGGGAAGAAGCTACTGAGACTGGGGTAGAGCAGGCACAATGCAAGGAGAACGAAGAAAAGCCCGAATCACTCATAGACTCTATAAATGAATCCCCACCCATCGCAACGCCGACTCCCTCTACGAACACAGACGCGCAATCTTCAATAGTTCTAAATTCGAAGTTAAAACCTAAAAGAAACAAAACCGGCGTGATCTACCTGTCCTCGCTCCCTCCCTATCTCAAGCCCTTGGCACTCAAATCTCTCCTACTACACCGTGGTTTCGGGCCTATAACAAAGATATTTCTCACTCCCTCTGTTGTGTCTGGTAGTGGTTCTGGTAAACGCAGCAACAAACGCCGCACATACACCGATGGCTGGGTAGAGTTTGAATCCAAACGAACGGCGAAAATATGTGCCGAAGCCCTCAACGCTACGATTGTGGGTGGTAAGAAAGGAGGTTTTTATCATGATGATGTGTGGAATATGAAATATCTTCGGGGATTTAAGTGGGCAGATCTGATGGAGCAAGTGCAGCGGGAGAAGAAAGAGGCCGAGGCTAAAAGGAGGCTTGAAGATTCTAAGGCCAGGAAGGAAGAGAAGGTGTTTCTGGCCGGTGTTGAGAAGGGAAAGGTGCTTGATGGGATTAGACGGAAGAAAGAAGAGAAGGAGAAGAGGATGCGAGCGAGTGGTGAAGGGGATGCGGAAGATGAGAAATTGGTGCGATTGGAAAAGCCGAGGGTGGTGTTTAGGCAGAATCAGGTGCGGGATAGCAAAAAGGATGGTGCTAGCAGAGAGGATAAAGTGGATGCCAATGTGCAGAGGGTTCTGGCGAAGATATTTTGAGTGTATCGAGTCTTATCGGTGGCATATGGTTGACTTGTACCGGTCAATGTGCGGATATCTAAAGTGGCTGGGGTGTATTATGCGAACTTGGAGAAGAATCAAATCATTTCTTCCATTAGATTCCATTTTCTTGATTAATTAACCTGACGAATCCTAACAGCTAATAATGAGAGCAATTCCTTCGACATTTGCGCAACATCCACATTAATGGCGAAGAAAACACTTATTGAGCATCCTCCATGTTAAGTTCCTCGAACTCATCTAATAACTCGTCCATGTTGATCTTTGGAACGCCATCATCATCGCTCTCTTCATCAGCATTCATCTCAACCTCCATCTGGTCAGGATTGGCCTTAGACTTTTGTTGTTTAGCCTTGTACAATGCCAACGTGCTTCTTAGCTCCGCATCCTCTTCAATATCACGCAAGAACATCTCAAAGTCTTCCTCCAAACGGTCCTGGTTTTGTTGCCTGGATGAGCCTGATGGCTCCTCTTCTTCGCGGTCTAAGCGTTTCAAACGCCAGTTGCGGGACTTGTGCTTCTTCTTCCGTGGATAATGTTTCTTAACTAATACGACGTCGGGAATTGTAGAACTATATGTACTACTTTGCTCCACGGCTTCGTAATTTTCGTCGTTAAAATTCGCTCCGGTTAGGTGATAGCCCATGACCGAGTCTCCAGGATGAAGTACGCCACCGAGGTGAGTGCGAGTAAAGTAGGTTGTGTCATTTACACCCAAGTCCGAAGCTCTTGCGACTGTAGCTTCTGCAAGGTAGAAACGGCCATTAGACTGGCGGATAGGTTCGATATCCATAACAATAAACTCCACCAGTTCTTGAACATCGGCAAGGTTCTTAAATGGTGATCTCCAGTAAATGGGAGAGGGAATATCTGCAATTTGAAGAGTATTCGGATCGAGAAGATTGACAGACGTCCCGACTCGGTAGCAGAGGGTAAGAGGCGAAATATTGCCCAACGACCTCGCAAGCTTTATAGGAAGAGCAACAAGGTCATCTTTGCATATGGGTATTAATTCAACCGAAAATGAAATCTTGTAAGACTTGGTTGAAGTGTGAACGTCCATAGAGATTAACTGCTGAGACTTTTTCACCCGAACCGGCGAAACTGAGGACAAGAAATCGACGAGCTTCTCTGCATGATTTCTTTGTGAAAAGAAGAAATCTAAGCCGTCCTTAACTTCTTTGATATTTATCGTATCTTTATGAGCACCGTGTTTGAGTATTAGCTGTTCGAGATGGAGGAAAGTTCTTTTGTGAGGTACTTTTTGTCGAACTTGGACGGATGCGCGCCAGGTATTGGCAGTATACGATTTCGCACACTCAGGACATTGTTGCGAAGCAACAACATACTCTACCTCGAATGTTTGCTGCAATATTGTTCCCTGAAGAGCCTCTTGTTGAATGGTGATCTTGACCTTGATCCGTTTCGAATGTGGTTCTGTCCATAAGAAGCTTGCGTCGATGATTCGGGCTTTCGATAAACCGCGCAATTTTCTAAGACATAGCGCCAGTAGCTCTCTTGATTCCAAGCCTGCACTGATCCATTGACTTGGCGGTTGCAACCATCGTTCACAATCTTTGCACATATGCAAGGTAGCTTCACGCTGGATTCCCTCGGATATGTCGATGGTGAGTTTGATACAATCTTCGCAGAGTGCACCTGCTGCCGTTGTTCCATCTATCGGAGCACCGCAGTTGCAGCAAAGAATCCTAGCTAAATTAGCACCCTAGAGCCATAGCCTAAAACAGGTGAAAATACATACGTCGCAGCTTGCTGCTGGGGTTGAAACGAGACAGGCTCGAAGGACATTGGAGCGTCCAAATCCATCGACATTTTGGAGAGTCGAGCGCTGCTCAATGGCGCGCCAAGGCAAATGTTCCAGAATACGATTAGACGAATTGACAGAACGACAGGGGCAACTGGCAATTTAGACGATCTGGTGGATTTCCGTTCAGTATTTACTGAGGGGCAAAATATTCTAATTTGAATTCACTATCAAAATTCTTATCGGTTCCTGTTTGCTATATTTGCACTTTCATCTGTCAGCAATTGATAAGCTTCATTTTATTACTAATAAGGTTCGGCTTGGCACCTTAGTCAGCGGTTCTTTGTCCAACTATCCGAAAACGGCAACTACCTAGAAATCCTTCATTAAAAAAACCTTTTTAACCGCCATCTCTTCACTCCCGCGTGCCGCTTCCATCTCTTTCTCTCCCCAACCTCCGGCATCGTGCTGCCGTAGGTCACTCATGATGAATCGCATAATGCTAAGAGGAATCCAATGCTACGGCTGTCGAAGTCACGTTATACAATCTTTTCTGGCAATCGCTGACATTACATTTCCTGCGCCTCTATACCACAAACCCTATCATCGATCTCAGTTGCAGCATCAGAGCAGCTTCTCATCATTACATGGCCAATCCTTTCGGCAGCCAGTAGCCCATAGTACGTCTTCCAGAGCACCGTCAGAAGACAATGGTAGCGAACTGCATCCCGACTCTGCCAGTCAATCCGAGCATTCACCGTGGTATCTTAAGGAAGAGACGGCAGACGCAACGCCCCATCCGCTTGGACAGCGCCAATTGATTCCGCCGCTGCCGGAAAATCCTCCCCCAATATTAGAAGATCTTCTCCAGCATGTCTCTGTTGATATTGGCCTCGATGACCTTTCTTTACTCGACCTACGAAATCGCAATCCACCGCCTGCTCTCGGAGCAAATTTGATCATGATCATCGGAACAGCTCGGAGCATAAAACACCTCAATGTGGCTGCGGATCGACTGTGTCGTTGGCTCAGAAATACACACAAATTACACCCCACTGCAGATGGGCTTTTGGGTAGGAATGAAATGAAAATTAAATTGCGAAGAAAGGCTCGCCGAGCGAAACTGTCCAGTAATGTAGGATCTTTCTTTGATGAGAAGGATGACGGGATTACAACCGGGTGGATATGCGTCAACGTCGGGTCGGTCGAGAATGGAGCACCGACTGCCGGCTCACAAAAACGTGATTTCGTCGGATTTGGTAACGTCGCCGAAGGCGCGCGGATTGTAGTTCAGATGCTTATCGAAGAAAAAAGAGCTGAGCTTGATCTTGAAGGCTTGTGGAGTGGGAGTTTTCCTCCACGATCCGCTTCAGATATGAGGGCTTTTGGGCACCAATTTGAACCAGTTGCTGAAAAGACCCCTATAGGAGCAACCAGTGGAAGAGCACCACACCGTGGAGATCCCCTACAAGGTCTCAATCCCGGTATGGAGCACGGGCAAAGAAGAAGTTTGCATACAGGCCGTCGCATCCAAAGCATCAGTGTTGAGGCCGCTGTATTTGGTCCTGGAATAACGCCTCCGCAAGGAGTGCCATCGCACCATGAAGAGCATATAGACCCTACCGGTAATGGGTCATCAAAATCCTCTAGGCCACTCAATATGTCTCCAGAGGCCGCATCGTTACTTCAGCACTTATCTAAACTTCCAAAGGACGAAGCACTGAGAGAACTAGGGTTAGGTTTCGAGGACAACAGTTCCACATTATTTCTGCGTCTATTCCATCAAAAGCTGTCAAGCGACGAGAACCCTGATAGCCATATCCTTGCGAAATTGGAACTAATTCGTATTGCCGTCAAACTACAACATCCCGGGTATCGCAAAACCAATTTATTCGAAGCCTTCAAAGATCTAGCTGCTTCAGGATATGATATATCAGAGGCTCAAGCTCTGCAAACGGTCAAAGCTCTGCTTTCTTTCAACGACAATGACACAGATGCCTCGAACGCAGCCAAACGTGTTTCCCGGTCTGATATCGACCTGGCATTGAAAGTCTTAAATCATATGAGCCTACGTGGAATGGATATTCTTAGTCGCGAGGTCTTTTCCATGCTCTATACCGCGTCCGGGTTTCAAGTTCCTGTTCGTGCAGTCAACGAGAACTTAGGTCCCAGCTCCATTGAATCAGAACAATCGACGCCTATTTCTCTAGAGGAATTAAATGAGGTGCGTGTTGTTCAGGATCGGCTGCGCAAGATCATGGATGCATTCGATGTCAAGTTCGGACCAGAGCAATTTCTAAGCCTCCTCCGATTTCACTTCCACCATGGAAATTATGATCAATTTTGGGCTATCTGGCGCAAAATGTCATTATTGCAACTCCCTCGATCAAAGGATTTTTACGTGTTACTCTTTCGCCTGCATGCTGAGAGGGGCAATCAAAAGAGAGCTGCTGAGTGTCTTTCATCATGGATACCCATGATGGCACGGGAGCAGCCACCTGTCCGTATTGACGCCGATATTGCGAGAGTGGTTATGGCATGCTTACTGGTGGCAAGCCCGGATGTTAAACAAAGAGCTGATAACGGAGACCCCGGCGAGTATCCCAACCTTTGGAACAAATGTTGGGATATCCGCGTCGCAAGCAAGGGGAGCCAGGAATAAATTCTTTTTACAATGTATTACTATGATCAGTATACAACCTCTCCTCTGATTTTAAAGGCGTTGATGGCTTTCTTCGGGGTTGCATGTGTATCATAAGGGCGTTGCTTTCCCTCGGCTTGTTATTGGTTTGTAATAAGGAATAATACCTTTTTAACTGCGTGTTCAGTTGGCAATTCTGGTAGTTCTGCTTTAATCTTCAATCGCGTGTCAGACGTTGTATCATATTTCTGGAGGCCTAGTCACGCAATGCTTCCCATCATCCATGCTTGCCTTTGGCAAACCCCTGAAGGCAGAGATGGAATATGTTGGCTCGCTTGTCCAGAACTGATTAAAGTGGCGGGTGGCGGTCGCCCGATTCTCAGGTCTTCTGATACCACCTAATTAGGCAATCGGCTAGGAATTCCAAGACTAAAGCTGATTCAGCCGGGATGACTAACCCCATTGTTGCTAGGTAGTTAGCATGTCCGAATGGCCGAATATCCGCCCGTTGCTGCGGAGATGTGAGGTTACGTCCGTACGTGAGAAATCAACGACATCACGCATCTCCCCCCGAAGCAAATCAGCATGCTAACCACACAATTTGAGGTCTCCACAAGCAGTTTGTACTAGTTAACGTCGCCTCCCATGATTTGCTTCTATGAAAATAGCCCCTTCTCTGGACTCATGAAGCCAGCCTTGATTCCCAAGATGTGATATCCAAAGCCTTAAAACGTATCTAAAATTTTGACATTTGGACTCCATACCTAGTACGAATAAGATCACTGCATCTAGTCTACTGATATCTCTCCACAGCCTATCAGGGGAAATGCTTACCCTAAAAGCAGCGCTTGCCTTTGCAGCTCTTACTATAACCGCCGTGCATATGCCTTCTTTCAAAGCGGCAAAGCCCTCCTTTTACACCCCCGCATGGGAGGGCTGGGCCGAGCACACGATGCGATGGACCACCTACAAAGCCCCGGGTTTCTCAGCAGTCTTCATGCCCGAAACACCGGAGGAGCTTTCCCAAGGTGTACGCGCATCTAATTCTGTGTTCGTTGAATGCACTTGATTCTGATAGATCGTTGTAGATTGCGTATATGTCGGAGAACAAAATTCCCTTCCTTGCTACCAAGGGAGGAGGCCATGGATACACGCCCACACTTGCCGCTTATCAGAATGCCGTGCAGCTAAATATGCAAAACTTTCGGCAAGTTAACATCAACCCCGATAATACCGTCACTGTGGGCGGCGGAGCAAAGTTTGGTGATCTAATTCCCGTCCTGTACAACGCGGGCAGGGAAATGAGTATGTGAGATACTGGCCTCTTGATTGCAATTCGCTGACAGTAGCTTTATCAGCGGTTGGAAGCTTGCCTTGTGTTGGGGTTCATGGTGTCATGCTGGGGGGTGGCATGGGCCGCCTGATGGGTACATACGGACTAATGAGTGACGCACTCAGACGAGTTAAGATGGCACTCTGGAACGGCACCATTGTTGAGGCCTCAGAGGAGACAAACCCAGACCTATTCTGGGGTATGCGCGGCGCCGGGCACAATTTCGGCGTCGTTATGGAGGCGACTTTTGAGACTTGGCCAGATGAGGGTGGACTACACTTTAATGCAAACATGGCGTTTACCGAGGATTCTCTTGAGGGGGTCCTCGAAGTTTCAAATCGCATCATTAAGCAAGGACTGGAACCGGCAGTAGCACTAATCATGGGTTATGCATTCAACCCTAAATTAATGAAGGTAAGTGGATTTGGCCCATTTATCTATCCACCGCTTTCCAACTTTTGATTATATTGTTTCAGCCTGTCATTTCTGTGAACATCGTTTTTTCCCATGACGAAGAAGCCGGTCGTCGCCTCGCCTCAAACTTCGCGCCCACACCAAAGGGCACCACGCATCCCATCTCGCCTATCTCTTTCAATGAGACAATGTTAACCTTTGCCGAGCTGATATCCGGTTTGAATACGCCAGGAATTTGCCAGGGTAATGTGAAGCGGCACTTATACGGCGCAAGCTCGACTACATTCTTTGATGTTGCTGCCTTAAAACAGGTGTTCAAGTCCTACGCTGACTTCATACACACCAACCCTGCCGCCAGCCAGTCAATGATACTCTTTGAAGCCGCCGGTGAAAAGGGTGTTAAATCGTTTCCTGATGACTACACTGCGTATCCTCATCGCGGAAAGCTGGGCACCAACGCCATCATAGGAGCGATCTGGGCCGAAGATTGCGTCTCAGAGGCTGCGAATTCTTGGGCGGAATACACACGCGATTTTTTAGCACGGCCCGATGTTTCGGGGAACGACCAGCCTTATGTATACGTTAACAATGCGAATGGCGACGAACCGCTCTCGTCCATATACGGATACGACGACTGGCGTCATCGGAGGTTGACAGTGCTGAAGAAAAAGTATGACCCGCATGGCTTCTTCAACGCTTATCATCCTATTCCGGCCAACATAACGGGATGGGATCATTGCAAGGATAATTCCACCTGTTCTACTGCTCGTCAGGTGGATTCATCGTCACAGAAGGGAGAGCTTTGAGCAAAAAATGTGAGTACTTGAGAGTGCGAATTAAGTCAACCCAGAGAATAGCTTCCTTCCCCTTGTCTTAGAACAGTAAGGTTTTTTCAACCCTCTCCTCTCAGGGCGTTGCAAACCAATGGACATAAAAGTTTGGCAAACCTTTTAGAGACTGGAGATTTGAGATGCTTCCATCAAGCAGCCCAGTAGGGTGTAACAACTTCTTCAAAATCAGTAAAGGCTTCGTCACCGCACCGGGCGAACATTGGCTGGATTTTTTCAAAGAAGAGATTGCACAGTCCTTTGGGCCAGTTCAAGGCGGAAAAGTACCAAAAACTGCCAATTTTCCAGCCTTTCCACATCGTATGTGTGATTGCAGGATTTTCTTTGGCAAGAGCTTTCTCTTCAGATTCAAAGACACTCAAATATTTTGTGAACGTCGATGTACTTCAAGCAACTCATCTTGCAGGGTATCAATTAATTGGCCAGTTAACCAGTGAGGAGGATGCAATATCTCAATGGGTAGAGAGCATGCCCATCAGTTTGGTAATATTCCAGCCCTTGTCAACAAATACGTTACTTTGATGGAGATCGCTAAGGGTGAGAATAAACGGGCCAGAGCAAAGATTGCGGTCCGTAAAATATGGTAGTAGAGCCTTCATCATTGTGAGTACTGACAGCTGTGCCTCGCCATCATCCTTCTTGTGAATTGCATTCTCTTTGTGTCGGATAACAGTATCATGGCATGCTAGAAGATCTAGATAGTATGCATCGGTAGCACTCTATGTAAGATTCCTCGCGATCCCGGTGGGAATGCACTCATTCTCCAGCTTATGGAGTACAAGGCTCAAAGGGCGATTCGTAAGATTTAATACAACATCATCATCAATTGTCAAAGAAGCAATGCGAGGAAGATGGGCCTGTGAAAGCAAAAGGCCCGCCGGTGTGGATCGCATCGATGTCCATCCCAAGATTTGGATAGCATCTCACCCTCGTCCACACACTCAACAATCACATATCCAGCCTTCAGAAGGTTGCCAGCTTTGCAACCAACATAGGAAAAAGGATTTGGAAATCCCAATGCCCAACATGTCGCTTTTTAAAAAATACCATTGAAGTCGTGCTAATATAGATGCATGTTCCAGAGCCATAAACTGCGCCAATCAGTGTTAGACGGGATCCAGCAATGGAGATATCATTACCCTATTCACATACACTCTGAAGCTCAGAAATGCAAAGTCAAAAAGCTTAGGGATGGGAATAGAGGGACAGGTCTTTCGGATCCAGATATATGTAGCAACCTCGCAACGAAATTTCTCTTCCATGTTCCCTGGATACTGGGTCTCTCGCAGCTTATATGGCAAGGGAAATCGGATGATCACCCGTTTGACACAAAACTTGACTGAACCATTGATGTAGACGGGGATGCAGAGATTAAAACTGCCGTGGATCCATTCATTCTTCAACTTTGCAACTATCTTCTTTGTTGGCTTGGAGATGAAGACAGCTCTCACCGTGAATGAACCATGGAGGCTGTAGACAAGCGATGGGCGTTTCAAGCCACAGTGGCACGTGACGGGCAGCGAGAGGAGTGGGCCGGGCAAGACCTCCTGAAAGCGCCAGAAACAAACAGCTTGGACGTCCACTCAACATCAATCCATCTCTTCCCTCACCCCAATCTCTCACTCGCCCTCTTTTCTCCCTTCTTCTCCTCAATTTTCCCTTTCTTTATCTTTCATTGCTCTCCTAGAAATAACGGATTACGGAATTACGTCCTTTTAATTGGGTTTTCTATCGCACTTTTGCTGAGGTTTACGCATTTGTTGATTTGCTGGCGTCATCTTCCAACCTTCAGGTTTGCTTACATCGAGAATTACTGAATGAAGGTGCTGCCTGACGGCTTTCGATAATCATGGCGCCTCTTCCGATTAAATTTACGGAACTACTGCAGGTATGTTGTCCTTGGGCCTGTCTACTACTTGAACGCGCGATTCCGGGCTCTGTTGCTAATTTCCTTGCCTAATTAAGTTGACGAACCTTGATATTGTGGTACGTATTCCAACCTTCCACCCGAAGACATTCGCGATTATGGGCTTCCGATCGAGAAATACACGGGAATGCTTTTGTCTGCCAATCACTTACCTGTTATAGCCTGCATCTATTGGATTCAATTCATGTGTAAGTGTTCTCCGCCGCGACTTCTCTGCAGATCCTAGGCCCTGAGCTAATTTCTCGCTCGTACGTACCATTAGACCCTTGAATCAGATCAATTCGTCTGCGTCCGGCAGAAGCTATCCGAAAACGACAAGACGCAAGTCATTATTGTCAACCTGAAGAATAACAATGAAGTCGTTCGTCGACCCATCAACGCCGACAATGTCATTATGCATTGGAATAAAAATATCATCGCCCTTAAAGCTCAGGGTAGGACAGTTCAAGTCTTCGACCTCCAGGCGAAAGAGAAGTTGAAATCCGCTGTGCTTACTGAGGATGTCGTATACTGGAAATGGTTTAGTGAGACGAGTTTGAGCTTAGTGACGGAGGCTGCTATTTACCACTGGAATGTCTTTGACCCATCGCAACATGCTCCAGTAAAGTTGTTTGATCGCATCTCACAACTAAATGTGTGTCTTGCATGTCTTCTCGCGGAAATCATGTGCTGATATACTATTGATAGGGGTGTCAAATTATTAGTTACAAAGTCAACGAAGACCAGAAATGGATGGTCGTCGTTGGTATAAGCCAGCAGCAAGGACGAATTGTCGGAGCAATGCAACTCCACTCCGTCGAACGTGGTATTTCACAACACATCGAAGGTCATGCTGCTGCATTTGCTTCTATCTCTGTCGAAGGGTCGCCATTACCACACAAGCTCTTCACTTTTGCTGTTCGCACTCAAACCGGAGCGAAACTACAGATTGCGGAAATTGATCACCAAGAACCGAACCCCAAGTTCCCCAAGAAGGCCGTCGAGATCTATTTCCCACCAGAAGCAACCAATGATTTCCCCGTCGCGATGCAGGTGTCGAAAAAGTACGACATTGTATACCTCGTCACGAAATTTGGTTTTATTCACCTTTACGACCTAGAAACGGGTACATGCATTTTCATGAACCGTATCTCCAGTGAGACTATCTTCGTCACAACGCCAGATTCGGAGTCTACCGGTCTTGTTGGAGTCAACCGCAAAGGTCAAGTTTTATCCGTCAGTGTTGATGAAAGCACAATTATCCCTTACCTTCTTGATAATCCTGCCAATACATCACTTGCCGTGAAGCTGGCTGCTAAGGCAGGTCTGCCCGGTGCAGATAACCTTCTTCAGAGACAGTTTGACCAGCTCCTTTCACAACAAAACTATATGGAAGCTGCAAGGGTTGCAGCGAACTCGCCACGTGGTTTCCTCCGTACCCCGGAGACCATTAATCGTCTCAAGAATGCTCCCCAGAGCGCACAAGGAATGTCTGTTATTCTGCAGTACTTTGGGATGCTTTTGGACAAGGGTTCCTTGAACAAGCATGAAAGTCTCGAGTTGGTCCGACCTGTTTTGCAGCAAAGCCGCAAGCATTTGCTCGAAAAATGGCTTGGTGAAGATAAACTCGAATGCTCCGAGGAGCTGGGTGACATTATACGGCCCTATGATATCGGTCTTGCATTGGGTGTCTATTTGAAAGCAAACATCCCCCACAAAGTGGTCGCTGGATTTGCGGAAACCGGACAATTTGACAAGATTATCACCTACTCCAAACAAGCTGGCTTCCAACCTGATTATGTCCAACTTCTCCAACACATCGTTCGCGTCAATCCAGAAAAGTGTGCCGAGTTCGCCGGACAACTCGTCAGCGAGGAGAGCGGCGCAGCGGTGGATCTTGATCGTGTAGTTGATGTCTTCATCTCACAAAACATGATACAACAAGCTACTGCATTCTTGTTAGACGCTCTCAAGGATAACAACGCAGAGCATGGACACTTGCAAACGCGCCTCTTGGAAATGAATCTCGTAAATGCCCCTCAGGTAGCGGATGCCATTCTAGGAAACGAAATGTTCACCCACTATGACAAAGCTCGGATCTCACAGCTCTGCGAGAGCGCAGGATTGTACCAACGTGCTTTGGAGAACACCGAGGATCCTGCAGTTATCATGCGTAATATCGTCCGGACTGACAAGCTGAATCCTGACTGGTTATCAAACTACTTTGGTCGTTTGTCAGTTGAGCAATCCCTGGATTGCTTAAACGAAATGCTTAAGGTGAACTTGCGGCAGAATCTTCAGGCTGTGGTTCAGCTAGCTACCAAGTTCTCAGACTTGTTGGGCCCGAATAACTTGATTACGCTCCTCGAGAAATACCGAACTGCCGAAGGTTTATATTACTATCTTGGTAGCATTGTCAATTTGAGCGAAGATCCTGATGTGCACTTCAAGTACATTGAAGCTGCTACAAAGATGGGTCAGATGACTGAAGTTGAGCGAATTTGCCGTGAGAGTAACTATTATAACCCCGAGAAGGTGAAGAACTTTCTCAAGGAGGCTCGCCTTACTGAACAGCTTCCTCTTATCATTGTTTGTGATCGATTCAACTTCATTCACGACCTGGTTCTCTATTTATACCAGAACCAGCAGTACAAGTCAATTGAGGTCTATGTCCAAAGAGTCAACCCATCCAGAACACCAGCAGTTGTCGGCGGGCTTCTCGATGTCGACTGCGATGAGGGTATTATTAAGAATCTCCTTTCGACTGTGGATCCTTCATCTATTCCGATTGATGAACTTGTGTCTGAGGTTGAAACCCGCAATCGTTTGAAGATTCTCCTTCCATTCCTCGAGAATACTCTTGCTACTGGCAACCAGCAACAGGCAGTGTACAATGCTCTTGCTAAGATTTACATTGACAGTAATAACAATCCCGAGAAGTTCCTAAAGGAGAATGATCTCTACGATACACTAGTTGTCGGCAAATATTGTGAGAAACGTGACCCCAACTTGGCTTACATCGCGTATCGGAAAGGTCAGAATGACTTGGAGCTCATTAATATCACTAATGAAAATTCGATGTACCGTGCCCAAGCAAGATATCTTTTGGAGCGCGCCGATACTGAAATCTGGGCTTTCGTGTTGAACGGCAATAACATCCACCGTCGCTCTCTGGTTGATCAAGTGATTGCTACCGCTGTTCCTGAGTCAGCTGAGCCGGACAAGGTCTCTGTTGCTGTGAAAGCGTTCCTAGACGCCGATCTTCCTACTGAATTGATTGAGCTTTTGGAGAAGATCATCCTTGAACCATCGCCATTTAGCGATAATGGCAGTCTTCAGAACCTTTTGATGCTCACGGCTGCCAAAGCGGATAAGAGCCGATTGATGGATTATATCCATAAGCTTTCTGAGTTCAATGCCGAGGAAATTGCAAGCATGTGTTTGTCTGTTGGCCTGTATGAAGAGGCTTTCGAGATTTACAAAAAGGTTGACAACCACATTTCTGCCACAAACGTTCTTGTTGACTATATTGTCAGCATTGACCGGGCACAGGATTATGCTGAACAGGTTGAGCTTCCGGAAGTTTGGAGCAAAGTCGCAAAGGCTCAACTTGACGGACTTCGCGTCTCCGATGCTATTGCCTCGTATATTCGTGCTGGAGACCCGGCGAACTACAATGAAGTAATTGAAACTGCTACCCACGCTGGTAAAGATGAGGACCTGGTCGGATTCTTGAAGATGGCTAGGAAGATCCTCCGTGAGCCAGCTGTTGATACTGCTCTCGCCCTTTCCTATGCTAGACTTGACCAGCTTCCTGAGCTTGAAGAGTTCCTTCGTGGAGCTAACGTTGCCGACATCGAAGCATCCGGTGATCGAGCCTATGAAGAAGGATATCATGAAGCCGCCAAAATCTTCTATACTAGCATCTCCAACTGGGCGAAACTTGCTACTACACTTGTCCACCTCGAAGATTACCAAGCTGCAGTCGAATGCGCTAGAAAGGGAAATAACGTCAAGGTGTGGAAACAGGTTAACGAGGCATGCGTTGCTAAGAAAGAGTTCCGGCTTGCTCAGATTTGCGGGCTCAACCTCATCGTCCACGCTGAGGAGTTGCAGGACCTCGTCCGCCAGTACGAGCGTAACGGATATTTTGACGAGCTCATTGCTTTGCTCGAGGCCGGCCTGGGCTTGGAACGGGCACACATGGGTATGTTCACAGAGCTTGGTATTGCCTTGTCGAAATATCACCCCGACAGAGTCATGGAGCACCTGAAACTCTTCTGGACTCGGATCAATATCCCCAAGATGATCCGCGCGTGCGAAGAAGCAAATCTCTGGCCTGAACTGGTATTCTTGTACTGTCATTACGATGAATGGGATAATGCTGCGCTGGCAATGATGGAACGGGCGGCAGATGCCTGGGAACACCATTCCTTCAAAGACATTATTGTCAAAGTGGCGAATCTGGAGATTTATTACCGGGCTCTGAACTTCTACCTCCAAGAGCAACCTCTTCTGCTGACGGATCTGCTGCAAGTGCTTACAGCAAGAATTGATGTCAACCGGGTTGTCCGGATGTTTGAGAAGTCGGACAACATCCCGCTGATCAAGCCTTTTTTGCTTAACGTTCAATCCCAGAACAAGAAGGCAGTGAACAATGCCATCAACGACTTGCTGATTGAAGAAGAAGATTACAAGACACTACGCGACTCGGTAGAGAATTACGACAACTACGACCCGGTTGAACTTGCACAGAGGCTCGAAAAGCACGATATGGTTTTCTTCCGACAGATCGCGGCCAACATTTACCGCAAGAACAAACGATGGGAGAAGTCGATTTCGTTATCGAAACAGGACAAACTATTCAAAGATGCGATTGAGACGGCAGCGATTTCAGGCAAGACAGAGGTTGTGGAGGACTTGCTGCGTTACGTAAGTGCATCTTTGAGCTGCTCTTTTTTTTTTTTTGGTTGGCAGGCGGTGGAGTGTTTCTTTGCTAATGGATGATAAATCATTAGTTTGTGGACATTGGCAGCCGTGAATGCTACGTGGGCATGCTGTACGCATGTTATGAGCTCATTCGGCCGGATGTGGTCCTAGAGATTTCATGGAGACATGGGCTGAACGATTTCACGATGCCGTACATGATCAACATGTTAAGCCAGCAAGTGCGGACGATTGAGATGCTAAAGAAAGACAATGAGGAGCGCAAGGCCAAGGAGGTGGCACAGCAGAAGGAAGAGGACAATACGCCCGTACTTGGTGGATCGAGGTTGATGCTTACGCAGGGGCCAGCCAACCCTGGGCAAGGTATGGTATTTGGAGGAGGGCAGACGAATGGAATTACGCCACAAGCCACAGGGTTTCGACCATTTTAGGGCAATATGACGGGAGGGACGGTAAGATTTACTTCACTTCTTTTGTGACAATAGATTCGAGTTTCTTCAATTTTTTCCTAGTTATAGTCCCTGATGTTGTTCTTCTTATTTTTCCGCTTTACAGATGATTAGGCCCTGTTTCTCTGTAATCCTACTTTTTTCTTGTCTCTAGGAGGGGTTTCATGGGAGGAAAAGCTGCACGGATGCAAGTGAAATGTCATCAGTGTCATGAAAAGGTCATTGTCTGGAGTGCTTGTAAGGCAGTAGTGCGTATGACGACGATTACTAAATAATGCTGGTTGACATTGAGTTCTCCTGATGATCTAGACGAGAACGGCTCCCAACAATATGAGTACGAACAAGAAGAAATGAGCCAAAATCGAGGAAAAGAGGGTTGGGCTTGGCATTACGCGATTTTTGTGTTTTCGTCCGATGTCGTCGCGGGGCCGAGTTGAGGGAGAGAGAAAGAAGAGGAAGGAGGAAAAAAAAGGAAAAAAAGAGAACTGACGCCATTTTCCTCCAAAGGATTCTCCACACTGGAGATTTTTACTTTATTTTATTGTTTTCTTTTGGTTAATTAAGTTTAGGGTGAGTGAGTTAGCTGCATCCGACGGGGAAAATGCACTGTCACAGGGACAAGAAAAAGGAAAAGGAAAAAACAGGAAGAAAGCAAATAATATGGGCTCGAAAAATGACGTCGTGGGGGAATTTGCTGGAGGTTCGTTTTGAGGTTTTTTGGCGTTCCTCGGTCTCGGCCCGATGGAAACCGCAGGCAGGCAGGCAGGTTATTTTGGAAGCAAATTGCCTAGAAGGCTTTTTTGGGAAACGAATTTTTCTTTTTTCTTCTTTTCATTTCCTGGTTTGAGAGAATGAGAAAAGGTCCGAGGTTCGGGTTGGAGGTGATTTTCGTTGACTGGATTTGACGGTTGAGGTTTTGCTCTTTGGTGCATTTGGTTAACTACGGGTTACATGTGTGAACTACTCTGTACTTTGCAGTTAGTTAGTTAGCTATGGGCTTGAGGTATGTCAGTTCAGCTGGGCATACCCCGGTGGTCGTAGAGGTAGGAAGGGATATAACGGACGGATATATGTGCACAGACAATGCAAGATTCGGGGAGAGGCGGACGGAGAGATTCCATTTCATTTTTGAGTCTATCCTGGAGTGTGGGAAATTTTATGTAACTGCAAGTGTTTTGGGATGAATTTAACTAGTTGCCCTTTTTCTTCTCCCCCCTTTTTTGAGTGCAGACGTTACAGGGGAGAAGAGGGACGAGGGACGAACGAACAGTAGAAAAAGATGGGAAGATTGGGGAAAGCTAAGGAGGCGATTGGCGGGTGCGGGGTGTTCCCGAGCCTGGACGGGGGGTTGTTTGGTTCTTATGCGTCTGGGAAGATGCAGAGGCCAGGGAAGCGAGGGAAGCGAGGGAAGCGAGGGAAGCGGGAGTGCGGGCGGCTAGCTATGGTGACGACGACGATGATGATGAGGAGGATGGTGGAGGTGAGATGGAATAATAAGGGTGGGAGTTGGGAGTGAGAGAGAGTGAGAGAGAGGGGAGGGAGTGTTGGGGATTCCTAGATGTTCCGGTTTCGGGGGGGGAAGAGAGAGCGAGAAGAAGAGAGAGAAGACTCTCCCACGTGAAACAGAGCTCTGTTCTTCTGGATTTGTTGAGCGGTGACTTTCGCTGGAAGAGAGCTTTCTCCTGGCTTGAGCTCCTCGCTCTTCCCTCACTTTCTCGAGTGATTCCCTGCTGCAAGTGAGTTGAGTTTACCCCACCATCTCTCGCCCACTCCAAGCTTCAACCACCGCCTACCCGCCCTTCTCCCATCTCTCTCTCTCTCCCCCTCTATATCTCCCTCTTCTTCTCATCATCATCTTCTTCTTCTTCTTCTTCCTCTTCCTCTTCCTCTTCCTCTTCCTCTTCATCTTTTGCCCTTTTCTTCTGCTTTTGTCTCATCAATTGCTTCTCCTCCTCCCTCTCATACACCGAATCGGCTTGGCCCCGACTCGCTCGGTGGGAAAGATAAAACACCTCCCGCTCCTCTCCCCTCCCTCTCCCCCTTCAAGGGGAAAAAAAAACAAGAAAAGAGACCCTCTCCCCTCTTATTCCTCTTCTTTTTTCTTCCCATCTCTCTCCCTTCCAACCTCATCCTCCCCAATTGATCAGAGAGCTGGTAGTCTCTAAACCATTTCTGGCTCACTCTCACTCGCTCTCTCTTTCTCAACCATGGCCTCCTCCAATCACCCCTCTGCCGCCCACGAGCAGGCCATCGACGATGTCGTTGAAGACCACTCGCCCTCCAACTTCGAACACTCCGTTCACCGCAGGCTACGAGCAAATTCCACTATCATGCAATTCCACAAGATCCTCGTCGCCAATCGAGGCGAAATCCCAATCCGTATCTTTCGTACCGCCCACGAACTCTCCCTTCAAACCGTCGCCGTCTACTCCTATGAAGATCGCCTCAGTATGCATCGTCAAAAGGCAGATGAGGCCTACATGATCGGTAAGCGGGGTCAGTACACCCCCGTCGGTTCCTATCTTGCCGGCGACGAGATCATCAAGATTGCCGTCCAGCATGGCGTTCATCTCATCCATCCCGGTTATGGTTTCCTCTCCGAAAATGCAGAGTTTGCCCGAAACGTAGAAAAGGCTGGTCTGGTCTTCGTTGGCCCTACTCCAGATACCATCGACTCCCTTGGCGACAAGGTCTCCGCTCGTCGCCTGGCCATGAAATGTAATGTCCCTGTCGTCCCTGGTACCGAAGGCCCCGTCTCTCGTTATGAAGAGGTCAAGGCCTTCACCGACCAGTACGGCTTCCCCATCATCATCAAGGCCGCCTTTGGTGGTGGTGGCCGTGGTATGCGTGTCGTTCGTGACCAGGAATCTCTCCGTGATGCCTTTGAACGTGCCACCTCCGAGGCCAAAGCCGCCTTTGGCAATGGCACCGTTTTCGTCGAACGCTTCCTCGACAAACCGAAGCACATTGAAGTCCAGTTGCTTGGTGACAACCATGGCAACGTCGTCCATCTCTATGAGCGTGACTGCAGTGTCCAACGACGTCATCAAAAAGTCGTCGAGCTGGCTCCTGCCAAGGACCTCCCTGTCGACGTTCGCGACAACATTCTTGCCGATGCGGTCAAGTTGGCCAAGTCCGTAAACTACCGAAATGCCGGTACTGCCGAGTTCCTTGTCGACCAATTGAACCGCTACTACTTCATTGAGATCAATCCACGTATCCAGGTCGAGCATACCATCACCGAAGAAATTACCGGCATCGATATCGTTGCCGCCCAGATCCAGATCGCTGCAGGTGCCACCCTTGAGCAGCTCGGTCTCACTCAGGACCGTATCTCCACTAGAGGTTTTGCCATCCAGTGCCGTATCACCACTGAAGATCCCACAAAGGGCTTCCAACCCGACACTGGCAAGATCGAAGTCTACCGCTCTGCCGGCGGTAACGGCGTTCGTCTTGATGGAGGAAACGGCTTTGCCGGCTCCATCATCACCCCTCACTACGATTCCATGTTGGTCAAATGTACCTGCCTTGGTTCAACTTACGAAATCGCTCGACGAAAGATGCTTCGTGCGCTCGTCGAGTTCCGCATCCGTGGTGTCAAGACCAACATTCCATTCTTGGCCTCTCTTTTGACCCACCCAACCTTCATCCAGGGCACCTGCTGGACTACCTTTATCGACGATACCCCAGAGCTCTTTGCCCTCATCGGTAGTCAGAACCGTGCCCAGAAGCTTCTTGCCTACCTCGGAGATGTCGCCGTCAACGGCAGCAGAATCAAGGGCCAGGTTGGCGAACCCAAGTTCAAGGGTCCAATCAGCATGCCGACCATTGTTGATGAAAGTGGTAAACCCGTCGATGTTTCAGTTCCATGCACCAAGGGATGGAAGCAAATCCTCGATGAACAAGGCCCTGCTGCTTTCGCCAAGGCCGTGCGTGCCAACAAAGGTTGTTTGATCATGGATACTACCTGGCGTGATGCTCATCAGTCTCTCCTGGCCACTCGTGTCCGAACGGTTGACTTGGTCAATATCGCCAAGGAAACAAGTCATGCTTACAGCAACGCGTACAGTTTGGAATGCTGGGGTGGTGCCACATTCGACGTCGCCATGAGATTTTTGTACGAAGATCCTTGGGATCGCCTAAGGAAGCTTCGAAAGGCTGTTCCGAACATCCCTTTCCAGATGCTGCTTCGTGGAGCCAACGGTGTTGCCTATTCTTCGTAAGTTTTGAAAGTTTTTAAAATTGTTAATGAAAAAGGAACTTTGCTAACATACACCTAGCCTCCCCGACAACGCCATCTACCATTTCTGCAAACAAGCTAAGAAGTACGGCGTCGATGTCTTCCGTGTTTTTGACGCCTTGAACGATATCAACCAGCTCGAAGTCGGCATGAAGGCCGTCCAGGCCGCCGGAGGCGTCGTCGAAGGCACTCTCTGTTACAGCGGTGACATGTTGAACCCCAACAAGAAGTACAACCTCAATTACTACCTTGACCTTGTTGACAAGATCGTTGCACTCGGTACCCATGTCCTCGGTATCAAGGATATGGCCGGTGTGTTGAAGCCCCAGGCCGCCACCATGCTCATTGGAGCAATCCGCAAAAAGTACCCTGATCTCCCCATCCATGTCCACACTCACGATTCGGCCGGTACTGGTGTCGCCTCCATGGTTGCTTGCGCTTTGGCTGGTGCTGATGCTGTTGATGCTGCGACTGACAGCATGTCCGGAATGACTTCTCAACCCAGCGTTGGCGCCATCTTGGCTTCGCTTGAAGGCACCGAGTGTGATCCTAAACTTGATATCCGAAATATCCGTGCCATTGACTCTTACTGGGCTCAGTTGCGCCTTCTTTACTCTCCATTCGAGGCTGGATTGACCGGTCCTGACCCTGAGGTGTACGAGCACGAGATTCCTGGTGGCCAGTTGACCAACTTGATCTTCCAGGCTCACCAGCTCGGTCTCGGAACCCAATGGGCTGAAACCAAGAAGGCATATAAGCAGGCCAACAATCTCCTTGGCGATATCGTCAAAGTCACGCCGACTTCCAAGGTTGTTGGTGACCTTGCGCAATTTATGGTTTCTAACAAACTCAGCTCCGAGGACGTTATCGCTCGCGCCGGAGAGTTGGATTTCCCTGGGTCTGTTCTTGAATTCCTTGAGGGTCTTATGGGTCAACCTTATGGCGGTTTCCCTGAACCCCTCCGTTCCAAAGCTCTTCGCGAACGTCGCAAGTTGGACAGCCGCCCAGGCTTGCATCTTCCACCTATGGATCTCGTGAAGATCAAGGCGGATCTGAAGGAGAAGTTCGGTACTGCCACCGAGTGCGATGTGGCCAGTTTCGCTATGTACCCCAAGGTCTATGAAGACTATCGCAAGTTTGTCACCAAGTACGGAGATCTTTCCGTCCTACCTACCAAGTACTTCCTCTCCAGGCCAGAAATTGGCGAGGAGTTCTCCGTGGAACTTGAGCAGGGTAAGGTGCTCATTCTTAAGTTATTGGCGGTTGGACCACTCTCGGAGCAAACTGGGCAGCGGGAGGTCTTCTACGAGATGAACGGCGAGGTTAGACAGGTCACCGTCGATGACATACTCGCGGCCGTCGACAACACGAGCAGACTCAAGGCCGACCCCAATGATAGCAGCCAGGTTGGCGCGCCAATGAGTGGTGTTGTTGTCGAGATCAGAGTGCAGGATGGGTTGGAGGTGAAGAAGGGAGATCCAATTGCTGTTCTCAGCGCTATGAAGATGGTAAGTACCCTCAGGAAATGTGTGGCTCTTTTTTCTTTTTGCCTCTTTATACAAAGGGAAGCGAGGTTGCCTGACGTGATTATAGGAAATGGTTATCTCGGCACCACACCACGGTACCATATCTGGATTGCAAGTGAAGGAAGGTGATTCGGTGGATGGACAGGATCTTGTTTGCACAATCCACAAGGTGTAAATTGGTCTTGTATGGGAGTGTGGCTTATTGACTTATTCAATGTTGGCGGCAAACAAAAGCGACATGTAAGAAGATTTTTCCATATGATTTCCTATCAGATAGTTTCTTTCTTTTATTTTTTTATTCCCTTTCTATTGTCTTGTATTTGTCTGGGCTTGGTAAATATATGGAGGAGTCTCTCTTATGATGGGATGAATTGCACGAAAGAGTGCTGATGATTTCTGGATGATATGATCGACTGGTCAGCAAATGCAATCTAGATTTCAACATCTAAAACATTGTCTTGGAGAGTACGACTTGATTGTAAGAGTCGTGATGGTGGAAGCTGCAAATATGTTGTATAATTTCATGGCCTTGTTATATTATCGGAATGTTTTATGTAACTAAATGAGTGTGAGCTCTAACTTCTCATGCTCCAAGGAGTTCAATGATGCTTCCATTCCCATTGCTTGCGAAGAGTTTTCAACGTCCCGCCATATTAATCATCTGGCACTGCAGCAACATCTTTCCATCGCTGCATGCTGTTCTCATACTTGGGTTTTTAGCATCAACCTCGCAATGGTCACGGTCGAGTTCTAAACGGCCGCAGGGACCAATTGTTGAGTAACTAGAATCTATGGTGTTTCATGGTATACACATCATCTGGTGGCCCTAGTTACGAGAGGACGTTCTTCTCTTACTTGTCATCATTTTTATCTTCGCTTTCTGTAGGATTTCGAAATTGGATGGCGGTGCCCGATGGAAAGGAGACGAAACGGGAAGAGAAAAGCGCGATGCTGGCTACCTGAAGCAGATTTATTTCCAGCCGCAGGTGTTGGCGGACGAGGACGGATTGGCGATCCTTCGCCCTCTCTCTCTCTCTTTCTGTTTACATCCTCACATGCCGGTCGTCCGTCTCTACAATTCCGGGAGAATCGTCCTGCTATTGGTTTTGTTGGTCGTCTTGGTCTCCGTTGGCTCAATTCGCGGGAGATACGTAACTATGTCAGCCTCTACCAAAATAACTACAATCAGTCCTTCCTCAGATATATTAACTAACTACATCCTACAGATGCCTCATCACGGACGACCAGGCTATTCCAGCGAATACGAGTTTTATTTAGTCAAATCCTCATGCTTAACACTACGCCATCCCCTTTATGAGTTCATTTTGCTACCCAAACTCCTTCAGTACACAAACTTTGCTAAACTTGTTTGCCCGCAGGCCGTCGCAAATCCTTCCCTGCCCCTATCTCCATATTTCCCTTCCCAGAACTGACGATGAGTAGTTACTGTTGCGAAAACAAGTGGGATTCGACCCACTTGGTGGCCTTGGGCTGTGGGAATCGATCGTGTTCGTCCCAGCTCCAAAAGTCTTGAGAATAGTTCGTCGCGTGCCTCGAGCAATGTATCTCCCTCCAATTCTGGTATATAACCAGGTGCCACGCGCCCTGGAAACGTTCTTATTCAAATCCCCTATGTCTCTTCATCTTGAATACTTCTTCGCACAGTGACCTACACTTACCTATTTTTTTTTTTCTATCTTGGAGAGTGGGACCTGAAACATGCTGTTCTCCTCGAAGATTATCCGTTTTATCTGCTCGGCCGCGCTGCTCAGCTCCCACCTTGTTGCTGCTGCACCGGCCGAGATTCGGGAAGTTGTGACAGGAACGCGGGACCTTGAAACAAGGACGGCCCAACGGCCCATTTATGCCATTGCCCATCGAGTATTGACAATTCAGGGGGTCAAGGACGCTCTCAAGCACGGTGCAAACGCAATTGAAGTTGATTTGTGCGCATATGGCAAAGCAGATGGCTGGTGGGCCGACCATGACTGTGCAACTGGGTCGAGTGCTGGTGATACCGCGCGGAAGATGTTTGAAACAATTGCCGCCCAACGAAAGAGTGGCAAACATGTCACTTTTGTCTGGCTGGACATCAAGAACCCGGATTACTGTTCGGCCGGTAAGAAGTGTTCGATCGAAGGCCTTCGGAACCTGGCCCGGGAGGTACTCGAAAAGGAAGGCATTCGCGTTCTCTACGGGTTCTACAAGGCCGAAAAGACCCGTGCGCTGAAAGTGATCCGCGACAGCATGAATAAAAACGAGGGGATGGCCTTGAGCGGCAAGTCAAGCACGGTGTTGAATCTGTACAAGAAAACCGCTGCAAAGGTGCCGCCGAAGCAGAGGGTGATGGACTATGGCTACACCAATCTGGGCTTTGAGTTCGGTACATGTTCTGAGAAGGATTACTACACCTGCACGGAATTGCGCCAGGGAGCTGTCGTGAGGGATCAGGGGAAGTTTGGGAAGGTTTTTGGGTGGACGAGTACAGTTAACCAGGGCAATCTCATCAGCAAGCTGCTGGCTGTTGCGAAGGTTGATGGCGTCATTTACGGCTGGAAGGCCACGTATTACTATGATGACCCAGGCACTAAAGCGGCTGCCAACGATATCATCAACTGGGTCAAGAAACATTCGAAAACCCACCGTATGGCCACCAACAAGGACCTCCCGTGGTAATAGGAGTGAAGTAGGGTGGAAGTCTTACTATAAGCACTGTGTACTGTGTTCGTCCTGAGGATTATGGATCTCCTGTTTTGTATCATTCTGATTTGAGTTTATAGTTGAACAGATTAACTTCATTTGTTAGCGAGTCAACTGGCACCTTGTTGAGTTTAATCGCGAACTTTGGGGCGCGTGCTGGTCAACATGTGAAAAGTCCCCGAATTGGTGCTTGAATGTGTCCCAAGGACAAAAGAAAAATGAAGCCAAGGATCAGGGGGCATTGAGACACTGAACTTACTCCTCCGCAACTAGTTACTACTTAGTTAACCAGAGCCATCGCCAAGGCCATCTCCCAGGCAGACTTGGTTAATAGCATAACTGACAGGCAGATGCGACCTGCTTGTACCTGTGGATATCCCACTCATTTCAAGATCCAAAAGGCCCCCCCATCTCCTCGTGATAACCAAGCCAGAATGTGCATCAAAAACGTCCCCGAGCCCTTCATGGTCGCCCACACCAAAATTGAGTTGGCGGGTTTAGACTCCCTCGAACAGCAAGCCCTCAAACAATTCGTGAGTGGTAGCAGTGTATTTCGAGAATCTGCAGATTATCTTCTGCGAAGACTCGATGAACATCCCGAACTCACACGCGAAGATAATCTGCGGTCTCTTCGAAGGGATATTGAAGCCTTGGTTGTGAAATGTATGATTGATCTCTTGCTTCGTTTATGAGCCCTGTCTGATCTGGGCCTTGGGAAGGGAAGGAAAAAAACCAACAAAAGAGATCAGTAACTTACCTGCTTAAATTAATTAGTTGAACGTGATGAACCTGTGCCCGCCGATGCTGAGCTTGCTTTGCGCGAACGGGAACAGAATCGTTGCTCTATATCCGGTCGCACTGGCGAACTCATACCTACATATATCGTTCCGCCATCTTTTTTGAACGATGAAGATATTCGCCCAGGGGTGAGTGGATGCTAATTACCATGGTTACCACCTAACTTGTTACTCCGTGCATGACCAGTTCTTGATTGTTCGGGCCGGGCCTATTTAATGATGTTCTGCTCTTGTTGTTATAGGGACGTCTACGTCCAATCCTCGAACCCTACCTTGGAGAAAAGGTGCTCAAGAGACTGGAGGACTTCCTTGCTTCCAATCATCTAGCAGTTCTTTTATCTTATACCAATAAGATTAGTGCATCACACCAAGGAAGACGAGCTTAAGAATTTGCTGTTATTGTCTCCCCAAGTGCGATCAGCCTTCCTCCGAGGTGATATTGGCCTCGGCCGTTGGTTGTGGCAAGATCAAGACCAAACAAAATGGCCCAAGCAGGTAGGCTGTCGAGCAGGGCTTTCTGTATCGCTGTCGTCCAGGGGATGAAGTGAATGCTGAAAACCTGGATTGAAAAAATTGCTTCCTTTGGCAGATAAGATATGCGACCACCATGCCAAAATCTATCAATCTTGCTGGCTTCACTGGCCAAAGAATTGATTTCGCGCCGACGACTCCTGATAGAAGTCGATTACCAGCGCCGGCACCTTTTCTGCTTCGCGTCCACTATGCCACGTCGGCATTCCATCCCTGGTTCGACGAGGAAGGAAAACCATGGCCACTCCCAGCAAAAAGTTGTCTTCCTTTCAATCTCCAAGCTGGTCAAACCCATGGGATGACTTAGTTTAATTAATATCCTCTTAGGCAATGTCAGACTAGGAGATATAGGAAGTCGCTTACTTCGCGGCATATTGTCCGTCGTTCCGGTATTCCTACGCGTCCAGCTCTACAAGATCCTTCTCGGCAAACACTCGATTGACGTCTGGGGTTATAAGAGAAAACGGCCCCCGTTTGGCCTCTGTCTACGGGTTTATGATCGTCAGAATATAGTAAATGAAGCAAAGGCTCTCTTAATGCACCACGGCTGGTTGATGTTGTGGAAAGCAAAGATAGGGTCTTTCTTCTATTCACCGATCTGGAGGGTAGGACTTTACGAAATGTGGCCCACAGACTCACTTACAAGGAGTGGCAGCAAATTGGAAGAGACCTAGGCGAATATATCCATCAGCTACGGAATATTCCAAATCCCACCAACTACCTAATTACTAACACGCTGGGTGGCCCTTTTTGGGACTACGCTTTCGACTACGACACCTAAACTGCTTGCCCTCCTCTGAATTCTGAAGCGGAGTTTGTCGATGAGAGATACCCCACACCTTCGAGATCGTGAGCCGTTTGTGAAATTGTATGAAAAGAAGCACAAAATAGTCTTTACTCATACCAACGTGGATATAAACAATTCATTCTGAAGGGTGGGCGGTTTGTCGGCCTTGTGAGCTGGCAGTATGCTGGGTTTAGTCCGGTGTGGTGGGAACTGACCAGCAGTACCCATTCCACCTGGAGACATCGGCTTAAAGACCTCTGGGAAATAGCGTATGCCGGTGAAGACTATCAAAATGAAGTCCAGGCAATGGATATGTTCGGGTGTCACTTCCCGCTCTGGTAGCATGACAATTTCTCGCAGCACGGCTGGGAAAAGCAGCGAGATTTCTGTAGCAGAGTCAGTAAACCGACTATCGTAAGCGAATTCAGGATGGAAGAAAGAAGCGGGAGTCGGCATGTATGTATGTAATGATATTTTAATTTTATACTTTTATCTTAACGTAGTATGCCACCTCAAGTTCACTACAAATCCGCCTTAGTAAATTTGATTATTCCATCTCGATGGTTGCGGGGGGCTGCCAGTCTGTTAGTAAGGTTGTAGAGGAACACATAAAATGCCATCATATCAGACTAACCTTGGAAGAGATGTCATATAAAACTCGAGAAACTATAGGTCGCGTTAGAATACTGTGCGCTCAGGAGGCTGGGCAGTCAACGACAGCAAGTTGAGGCTCGCAAGGTTAAACTTACCACCATGGACTTCGTTGATAATCCTCGTTGAAGCCCTGGAAAGGAACTCGTGGGAAAAGGGATATGCAGTGCAAGTCATAACTGGGGCATTGGATTAGTGTCATTTTTGCATCGGGTTAGCACTAAGTGTGTGCTGATAGGATCTTTGTGCCTACAGTCTGAAGTCTCAACGGCTCTTAAAACGATCATCTCAGCATGAACTCGTTTGTCACCCTAGGTATGAATTAGCATTTACTAGCTACAACTTGAACGTTGGGGTTAGGCTGGGATACCATCACGCCAACGGCCTTGGTGGGGTCCAAGGCAGCGTATGCTTGTGCGATCTTGTCATACAAGCCAGCCTCGCGGATCATAGAGATGAAAATGTGATCAGCCTGCCTTGCGATCTCAACGCGTTCAGGGGTGACTTCACCCAAAACACTGTTCAAAACAAAGGTTGTCAGCTGCTAGGCGTCATGGGATGGTAAATGTACTGGAAGGACAACTTACCGAATGGCGATTCCAGGCCCGGGGAATGCTGTTCACGGATCACGTTAACAGGGAGAACACACTCTAGTTAGGGACTGACATACGGTGCCTCATCACTAAATCATTATGGATACCGAGCTCTCTACCCAACTGACGAACTTCATCTTTGAAGAGTTCCCGAAGGGGTTCGATGAGCTTCAGACCGGCTCCATCTTGCATACGCTAGCATTGATCATTAGCTAAAGATGAGTTTGTAGTAAAACCCTCATCATCCACAAACCTTTGGCAGCCCTCCAACATTGTGGTGCGTTTTGATTGTGGCACTGGGGCCCTTGAAAGAAAGACTCTCGATGACGTCTTTATTCCGATCAGTAGATATACGTAGATAACATCGTCATTTAGAGTATATCAACTTACCGGGGTAGAGCGTGCCCTGGAGGAACCATTTGACCTTGGCGCCGGTGTGTTCAACTCCCGCCTCGATCTTCAGGGCCTCCGCCTCAAAAACATCAATGAATTTTCCGCCAATGATTTTGCGTTTCTTCTCTGGGTCTGTGACTCCTTTGAGAGCATCCAAAAACTGCTTCGAGGCATCGACGACGGTCAGGTTGATACCAAGATGTTTTCCCAAGGTTTCGCGGACCTGCTGGCACTCGTTGAGGCGCATACAACCATTGTCGACAAGTACAGCATGGAAACGATCTCCGATAGCCTCTCTCATCAACTTTGAAGCAACTGTTGAATCGACTCCGCCGCTGACAGCGCCTAGGACGTGGTCGGTTTCCCCGACAAGTTTGCGGATACGGGAGATTTCTTGGTCGACGAACTTGGCCATGGTCCAGTTCTGGGCGGCACCGCAGATATCCACGGCAAAGTTCTTGATAAGGAGAGTGCCATCAGGAGTGTGAGTGACTTCTGGGTGGAATTGGATTCCGTAGATGTGTTTCGTTTCGTGGGAAATGCCAGCATACTCTGAGTTTGCAGTGGTAGCAATGGTATGGAAGCCTTCAGGAAGTTTGACAAGCTTGTCACCGTGGCTCATCCACACCTTTGTGTTATCCTTGATACCAGCGAACAAGCAATCGACGTGTCCCTGGCTATCGAGCCTTTTAGCGGTGAGGTCTGCATGTCCGTACTCTCTGGCAGTTCCGGCAGTCACGTTTGCTTTATCTAGGCGATATGCGATTTCCTGTAGTCCATAACAAATGCCGAGAATCGGGACACCAAGGTCAAAAAAGGCTAATCAAATAGTAAGTTAATAGGGAGAAGCGAGAAACGGCGAATGGAGAGAGGAAGGATAAGACTGACCTGGGTCGATGTGGGGAGCATCTTGCTCGTAGACGGAGTAGGGGCCGCCGGAGAGGATTACACCCTTGGGTTTCCAGGTGAGGTCGGCGAGGCGCTGTGTACTGGAGTTGGCGTTGTTCAGTTTAGGTGTAGGAATTGGTGCACGTTACGGGGACATACCAGGGGACCATCTCAGAGTAGACATTGAGCTCTCTCTGGAAGCAAGGTTAGGAAACTGGGTGGCAGGAGTGAGCCGGAGCAATTCTGACCAGTCTGGAAGGGTTAGCTACGGGTTCATCGAGGCTATCTGATGGACTATCGGCGTAGAGGAGGACAATACCTTCTGATGATTAAATGGGAGCTGACTCACAGGTTAGCAATAGGCGGGCTCGCTTGGAATAGAGGCTGAACTTACTACTGGCTGCCAAAGTCAAGCACAAGAATTGTGTCAAAGACAGAATGGGGAGGCTGTTCGGTGTCCATTTTTATAGAAGCAGCGAAAGATACGTCTTGTCAATGGCAGTGGGACGATGGATGAAACTGAAGCTGAAGTGCTTCGCCGAAAATCTCAACACCAAAAAAACATATGGAGGGGAGTTTGCTGGGCGATAACAGCCGTTTGGGCTTATCAGTGATTACTCATCAGGACTGGAATAGCTATCTCCCGAATACTGGAACTTCTTGGCATTCACATTTGTACTCCCGATGCATGTTGGTACTGTTAGCAAGGCCAATGTTATTATGAGTAGGCGGCATTGCAACTTGCAGGAGCTGGGAATCAATCTCCACGTCATTAGACGAATAACTAACTTAGAGTTAACTCATTAATTAACTTCAACTAATTAACAAATACTCACCACGGCTTAGGTGTAGCTGTGTGCATCACCACATGTATCATCTACATACTCTTCATTTACAGTTCTACCAGAACGATTATAACTGTGTAAAGGTTCGTATAGCCCATAGGTATTTCTGACAAGGTTGTGGTTTTTGACATCCAAGGAAGCCTTTGTTTTTGTAGTCTGCCAAATATTAACTGAGATACCTAAATACGTAGTACTATCCTGATACCCCGGGCAGCTCTCTTGATTGGGTTCAGCTATGATGTCAAATGTGCACAGATGCAAACGGCACATACGCGACTGCATCGGTTTGCGTGTTAGACTGGGCTTGGACTCTGATTTCAAACAGCAGCAATCTTGCATTGGTCTGGACTCGCTAGCCCAATGCAAGCAGACCAGGAGGTGTGGCAGTAATCGAGCTCGGCAGGCGTATCTTTGAGCTTTAACTCGAGTTTGGCTGCAGAAGGCGCCTTCATACTGGACTCGTATCCTTGAACCTAGACTTCCCCGCATTATTGGCCACGCCGAATATGCACCTTACGTATTTCCTTGCTATGGATCTGTGTGTGTCTGGTTCCAGTTGAAGTATTAAGTCAATTTTCAACAAGGGTCACTCTACTGTCTCTCTCTGCATTGTATGTTCACCCATTCAATGCATAGTTTGAGTTGAATCTGAAGTCGATACTTTATTCCCGCCCACGTAACTGATGCTTCTCAGCTGATTGTTTTCAAAGTCGAGGATTCAAAACAAGCATTATGGTTGAACATCCAGGTGACCGTCCCGAGCACCCTCCCGTCTGGGTCCGCGGAGGACCCCCGCATTATTACCATGCAAGTCGACCTCATGGCGGCCAATCCTCAGAAGAAGTGAGAAGGGTATGTATATCAATCCTAACGCCGGTCCAGTTTCTTCTGTATCCCATCACTTCAAATAGTTAGCGTGAACCCTCAAGCAGAGAGTTCATAGTGACTTCTCTGTCCCCAGGCATCAACGGGAACGGCACTGAGCACTAGAAGCGAGCCTTCTTCTCCCCCGACTTCTCCTTCTTTAACCACCACATCGCCTTTCCACCCTTCCTCGACCGAGATGCCTCAACCACCCACACAAACTACCACCCAGGCCGCTGGACAGGCTCAGCCTGTGGCTCTCGAGGAGCGGCCAATTATGCCTACAAAGCGCGGTTCTAGCCCCAGCACTCGCACAGTCGCTGGTCAGCAAAAGTATGCTGGTTTGCAATACCAGAAACGGACCTCGCTGGATGAAGAAGTGAGGAGGCGCCAGGAAAGTTGGAGGGAGCAACCAGTTGGGTCAAACCCAGAGCAAGCGAGGTGGTTTGTCAGATGGTGGGATACGTGAGTTGTCTCTTTTCGTGTTTGCAGTTGATGGTTGAGCCTGTCTGTCCATTCCACTTCTAGAAGACTAAATTCCATCTCCAGATTCACCAGAGGCCCAAGACATGCATTTCGCAGTGAATGATATATTGCCTTTGTTGTAGTGAGAACAAGGTATTGGGAAGGCTAGGAAGCGACAATTTGTGATGGTATTCTGAATAAAAATCTAAAGTCGCTGCATCTAATTTGGAGAAATTCAATTTTCAGCTTGAAAGTCAAAGAACTGCATTTTCGTCTTTTGATTTTCTCTTTCCGTTCTGATTCGTTCCTATGACGTTGTCTTGCTGGAGGGAGCTGAATGGATATTTATCAGGCATCTGGATGTGAACGTTTGGGGATGGCAAAGCAACTTGGATATTTACCTGATAGCGTTTGATTGACAGCCCTTCCTAGCCACTTTATGCAGTTGTGCTACGGGTGTAATATATTGTAAATCAATCAGCAGAGGAATTCCAAACGTGCGCATAGAGTCTCCAGGCCATGGTTTGTTGGCACGTTCAACCAGCTGAAGAGGCTTACTAGCGGTGCCGGGGATTTGCTAGATGAATTGTGGTCCTTGAGAATTCCGCTGTGACTTCGCGGGTTCGGAGGTTTTAATCAACTTACCTGAATTTAGCAAGATACATAGAGCTGATGCAGCTACTTACGGACACAAGAGCAGCAAATATGAACAGTCCACTATCATGCCATGATGACTTGGACGTGGTAGAGTCGCCGAAACCCCAGGCTCGTCAGATGAGCGAAGGGAATCGTCCAAACTCGAAGAGGCCGACTGGGATGAAGCCCAGAAAGTATGGCAATAGACAAATTTCAACAATGGTTAAGCGGACCAACACCATTCGTGAAGCCTCCATTGTGAAAAGTTGAGCCATCAGAAAAATTTTTAGTTTCATTTGGAAGTCTGCTGTCGGAAATCGCTAGCACGCCTATGCCTATGCCCATGAGTCCCATAATAGACAAGATAATTTTGCCAGATCAGCAGTCACGTCTCGTTTATTGATTTCATCTGGCTAAAAAAAAAGAAGCTCCATCAACGCGCATTACCACATGAACAAGATTTACCGAACGATTCCCTCGAAGCGAGACTTGAACCATTTGACGGTCTCAGCTTGGTTGATGCGATGGGGGGCACCGATTCTGGACTTGCATCGTCTGCGCTTGGCAACACGCTCACCTGGGCGGGTCCTGGAGGAGTGAAAACATTCCAGATTAACAAAGTGGCCTCATTGGTTTTGAGTGATTGTAAACTTACATGCAACAGTAAAAGTCCATGCCGTAGATACCGATGCTGGGATCATATTTGATACCAAGATCGATGTGTTCGCTGATACCGAAGCCAAAGTTTCCAGTCTCGGAGAAGTTCTTCTTTCTCAATTCGTATTCCTTGACCTTGAGACCACGCTCGAGAATCTCCTCAGCCTTAGGACCACGAACGGTGACATGGACAGCGATCTTTTCGTTACGGCGGATACCGAATGTACGGACAGTGTAGCGAGCCTTGCCTAGAAAAAAGAGACTTGTGTGAGTTGGCGTGGTTTGCGGCTGGAAATTCGCATTACAGAAGCCATACTGTAGACTGGAGTTTGGCCGCTTAATTGTTCCAACACCTTGGCGGCACGAGTGAGTCTGTCACCGGATTCACCAACTGAGATGTTTAGGACGAGCTTTTGGATGCGGAGCTCCCGCATGGGGTTGGCAGACTTGTCCTTTCCCTCCGACTGCATGTTGTTAGAAACCAGCGAGACAAGGCTAAAGACAAGTAGAATCACTCACCATGGTGAATGTGTGCTGATTGTCGACTTGTTGATGCTGGAAAATTCTCGTTGGTTGAATCTTTTCGCAGGTTTCATTCCCTTTCAGGCCTTTGTTGTGTCTTGTGTGGGCTGAAGCGAACTAGCCCTTAGCGTCTTGGCGCTTTCCCAATCAGGAAGAGCTTCTTCAATCTTCAAAGCTCCAGCGCGAAGTCCGGTTCTGTAACGACAGCCCGTCAACCACACGAAAACAGCGTCTTGTCCTTTTTGATTGCGGACGGATAGATGTGGGCATTGGAGTTGTTAATTTCATCGCGAGTTTAATACCGTCCAAGTCGCATTCGTGCGCGCAGGAAGAATCATGGCTTCAAACAAACAGGGAAAGATGGTAAGATTCTGCTACCCGAACATGTATCGCAATGGCGCGTTTCGTTGACAGAGCCAGTAATAACTAACAGGTTTCTAGCAAAATCTCGTATGTGCTGTTTTTTACGTTTTGTCACAATATACTTTCGATGCACCCCCTGCCATGCTGACTGGCACAGATTAATTACAGGATGAGGGTGACCTTGAACGATGGGCGGCAGATGACCGGGCAGATGCTCGCATTCGATAAGGTATTATCTTACCCATGCATTGGCTGCTCCTAATGTAACTGACTTGTTGTAGCATATGAATTTAGTGTTAGCAGATACAGAAGAATTTCGCAAAGTAAAGCGCAGACAGACCAAGGGGCCGCAGGGTGGCAATGAACCTCTAGTCGAGACCGAGGAGAAGAGAACGTTAGGACTTACGATTGTCCGTGGAACGCATGTTGTATCTTGCTCAGTTGATGGCCCACCTCCGGCCGACCCTTCTGCGCGCTTAGGCACTGCGGTTCCGGGTGTTCCTGGCACCGCTCCCCCCACCCTTGCAGCTGGTCCAGGTATCAGTAAACCGGCTGGACGAGGACTACCGGTTGGGCTTGGAGGACCAGCTGCTGGCGTAGGTGGACCCCCTCCGCCTGCTGGATTTGGTGGTTTCCCGCCAGGTGGTTTCCCTGGTGCGCCTCCGCCAGGATTTCCAGGAAGAGGAGTGCCACCTGGGCCTCCTGGAGGGCCACGTAAGTCAAAGCCTAACACAATCGCCCTTCTACATACCTGCTAACAGTATCTGCAGCTGGATTTGGACCACCTCCTGGCTTTGGAGGGCCTGGCGTGCCGGGTGGGCCTCGTAAGTCTCCTCACCGCAAGTCAGAAGTTTCCTTTAGCTGATATTGTCTTCTTTCAGCCGCATTCCAACCACCCCCTGGATTCCAACCGCCGGGGCAAGGAAGAGGGATGCCCCCTGGGATGGGAGGGCGATAGTCTGGGGTAAAAGCCGCGAACCTTGACGAAGTTTGAATACAACTAACTCCGGCTGGTGGATGTTTGCTGAAAGAATATCCAATTCCTAAATTTGGGCAACTTAGACAATTTCTTTTTGTTTCCTCGGATCACATGTCTAACGGCGTTTTGTGGGACGGCGAATGAAGGTCAGAGCATTGAATGAACGCTTTATAGCTTTGCACGGGCTACCAGGGGGCAAATCACTAGCTACATAGACGTGGACCTCGATACTCACGGTCTAACGTTACCCTTCCATTCCCTTTTGTTGGAACCAACCGACCTTGAGCGAGGTGCCTTCTACCGATGGTGGATCCCTCACAAAATATTCGCTACGTGTATGGCATGATCTTGGTAATGCGAAGGTGTACCTCTAGTGGTGCTACTTAATACGATTATTTCAAAAGTTGTACTCGAAAGCCAATCTAATCTTACTCTTTATACACTCTTTCCATGCTGCCGCCGACTGTGGAGGGTACAGTACAGTGCATATTCCGTACATGCGTACAATACATACATACATCAGCATGCTTCGAAACCTTAAGTATTCGACACTTATCACTGGAGCTATATTATCTCTTTGAGCCTTGTAGCATAGAAGTATATGGCTTCGAGTACTTTACTCTTCTTAGGAGGTTTGGAAAATAATTCTCATATCCCCTTTAGGACCATATCCTGATGTCCCTACATCTCACCCCATAGTTGTTCCTAACAATACGTAAATGTTACTAGGGGTAATTAATTCTCCGGAAATCGGAGCTTGTCATTACATCAGCAGCAACATCATCATCGCCATCGAAAGTCGACTGGCGATAAAGCGATTTCTCCCTTGTGCACTCTGTCCTGCAAATCGCTTTGCTTTCATTGCATTCGTTCGTTGTGCTTTCTTCTCTCTTTCTCAAAATGGCGGCAGCAATCAAGGCAATCAATGCGAAGATTCGCTCAAATAAAGTCCTCGACTACTTCTGCTCTACACGTATGTCATGACTGGCCTCTGGAGAGCGACTCATTGCCTATCAATCGGATAAGACGTGCAAGATTTGTAACTCTTGTCGCATGCGTACAAACGCCGGAGATGATAGACCATTTTTGGTAGCTGATGCTGACACTTGCGTTTTTCCACTTGCCTCTAGATTTCTGGGGCCCGGCATCGAATTTTGGCATTCCCATTGCTGCAGTGATGGATACACAGAAGGACCCTGAGATGTGCGTATCCGAGCATCCCTCTTCAAGCCCGCCATTCTTACAACCTTGTTTTCCACGCGCTCCTTTCCCCAAAACCCGCTAGCTAATACCTACTTATTTCTACAGTATCTCCGGACAAATGACAGCCGCATTGACCATATACTCCGGAACCTTCATGCGCTATGCCCTCGCCGTTACCCCCAAGAACTATCTCCTTTTCCTATGCCATTTTGTCAACTTCAATGCGCAATTAACGCAAGGCTATAGATACATGAAATATTGGAAGTAGGTTTCTTGTTGATGTCCCGTCATAGTTGGAAACGGAATGGGGAGAAGGCTAATTATGCCCAATTGTAGTTGGGGCGGTCGGGATGCCGTTCTGGCACAAAAAGCTGCAGATGAAAGCCAGGCAGCAGCTGACACTGCTAAGAACCATTGAAAGGCTCCATTGATTTATGGCCTTTCCTTTATCTGTATTTCCTCATCTGAATAGGTTATGTTGGTTTGCATTTTGCTTCTATAGATGCATATACTGTGGAATGTTACATCCTTCAGTTTATGTAGAAGGTCCCAGGTATTAAGATCATCGGCGTTAAGACCTCATGTTATTGACTTATAATCAATCAACTAGTAATGGCAGATACGGACCGATGTAGCTTTATATATTTCTAAGAGATATGATTCTCATCTAACCAAACTAATAGGCTTCACAAAATCGCTGGACAGCCAAATTTTGTATGCGCGTGATCGTATGTTCAACTTCGAGATGCGAAATAACAACCGAGAAGGGTGATACCGGGAAAATAGAACCACCTAAGGAATCAAATAGAAAATCTCCGATCCAAGACCAACCCAACGTCGAGAATAATCCATACCGGGACTCGCTCAAATGCGTCTAGTCTAAAAAGTTTGAATTGTGTCTTGCCGCCAGCTGGCATTGCCACAAGACCGTACAGAAAGGAACAAAGGCATATGGGTATGCTTGTAAGCTCTGTGAACGCTCAAGTAAAAACCAAACACAAACAAATGGGACGAAAACAGCGATATACAGGAGTCTGCCAATACTCCTAATATGGTTTCATGACTTAGCCAAAACAACAATGTTGAAGGGCATGGCACACATACCACGGGCATAGTCACTCTTTCTAACCATCGCAATAGCCAGGTCTGCTGGATTCACCCGTGCCAGCAGCCCAATTATGCACAGTCAATATCGTAGTGTAAATACACACAATAGTTCCAAATATCGCTAAAGCAATATCAGACCAACGCCGGAGTCGAGTCGTGGCGATAGCTTTCAAGTGTAGTAATGGCTATAAAAAAGGTTAGCCTATGATACCTCACGAATGAAGTTGCTAAGAGGTGTTAATTTGACGTACCGGATATACGTATACTAAAGGCACACAGGCAAAGCTGCCAACAAGGGCGACAAACTTGTCCAAGTCGGCAGCTCCGCCCCATGCCACTGCAGCGCAGAAGACGACTAGAAAAAACCGGAATATGTTCTTTTTCCACTTAATACCGGGATTATATTTGCCACTCCGAGTAAACAATCCATTTTCCATGATCCGGATTGCTGGAAAGAGCTGCAGCGGGGTGCTGAGTAAAATAGCGATGGAATATAAGAACTGCACTCCGTTGACAAATTTGTCGTCCTGAGGTAAGTTAAGTAGCACCACTGTCTCAGTGGCCGAACCGAACGTCGCGTAGCCGAGTACACCGCTGGAGAGGAAAATTACAGTGATTATGACCATGCAAAGGGCTAAAACTCGTGGAAATTGCTGCGGACGTTTCATGGACTCTTGAATCGGGATAATCAAGCCAACTCCCTCATAAGTGAAAATGGCAGTGCCAATTAGGAGTTGCCAGCTCTGCGAATTAAATGCTTTAATATCGGCCACTCCACCCTGATTGATAATAGTTTTAATATCAACGCCGTAGAGATAAACTATTCCTAGTAGGATAAAGGCATCCGCGATTAGAGCGGTGAAAGCGAGTTTGCTGATGTCGCGAATAAGCGAAAGGGGGAGGAAGATGACTAGTTGCATCAGTATCAGAAAGTGAATACTGATAAAGGTTTTGCACTCGCTGACGGCGAGTACGAACGCCTGCAGATTTGTAGAGACAAACACAGTATAGGCGGCAACAAAACCGAATTGGCTTAGGGCGATGGAGCCAAGGATAATTCTCCTCATGTGCTTTCCGTATAAGACGCCGCCAATGTCACCAAAGGAGCCTTCTATCTTCGATCTAGTCTTGATGAGAAGGATAAAGCAATAGTAGCTAAGAAGAGATACAGCGACTAAGACGACTGAGCTAAAGAGCATACCACCGTTAAGGAACGCTCTTGGCAGAAACAGGATTCCGGTGCCCACAAATGATTTCAACAAAAGCAACATTGCACCGGTAGCAGAATTTGTAGCTTTGGGTGCACGTTCACGATGCCTTCGAGGGTGTTTTCCTGGAGTTCCAGGCGGGAGGAGAGCGGTTTCTTCACTGATCTCTGGCTCTCCTTCACGCCACAACTCAGGCACAAAGTATTCATCGGGACCGAGGGCCTCATCATCCTCTTCCAATTCCTCACCGGCAAAGTGCCCATATAGTGTTAAGAATTCGATGAAACTTCGTGTAGGTAGCTGCGGCTCAACAGCACGTCGATCGCCTACTGTGGAAAAGTGAAGGCCGTTATTTTCGGGATCTCCAGCTGCCCTACGGAGGTAATCTCTCCGAAACCCTCCTGGGACTTTAATCGAGCCAATGTCCAACGTCGCGCTCTCTGGTTCCGGTCGGGGGACGTCAAAGCTCCGTCGTCGCTTTGATGCCTCCTGGGCTTCTACCCCTTCAGCCCATCTGTATACTGGGCGTGTGATATCCCCACCCTGAAGCTGCAAGCTGGAGAATTCGTCCGCATCCGTAGGGTTCTTTCCGTTTACGGATTCCGATCCCGAGGAGTTCTCGTTGTTCCCATCCGAGCCACCTAGTGGCTGGACCAAATGCCTTCTGACAATTTCCGGGTCCTCTGTTAAGGTAGAGGTGATGCGAGGACTGGCTTCTCCTGCTCCAAGATTGAATTTTGCACCGTTTTCTGCCAACGCTGGAGTGCCAGAACCCGACGGTGATTCGCTTGGTTCCGGCCGAGGGGAGACATTTCGAAGTCCAGAAGTTAGTATCGAATTTCCAGGTCTATTTGGTGAAGAGGCAATATCATTGCCCTTGAAGTCCGGCTGTTTATCGGCTGGCGTTTGGAGTGGAGTTGATTCTCGCCTACCAGGTGCATCTTGGAGCTCTGAGCTATTTGGAACGGGAGACGCGAGACGTGCAGTGGCGATATGCCTGGGAAGTGAGCTAGAGATGGGAGAATCAGAAGGGAGGCCTGGAGAAGCAGGACGGGCTGCTATTGGCAGTGAGTCTACGGGGTGAAGCTGTGACTCTCCCTCATTAGTATCCGACATCCTAACAAAGAGACGTTGGAGAGCTCAGTTTAGGTTATCCCGATGCAGTAAGGCCCTGGTAAGAGGATTAAGAGCGGATAGAAACAAGATAATAAAATAGGTCACATATAGAGGGACAGATACGAGAGAGAGAGCGAGCATGAATGACCGCGGTGCTGGAGGCTGGCTAACCTAAGTGATTGAGGTGAGGAGTCAGCTGATGACGCTACAAGCTTATCAGACCGGAAGATAACGAAGATAAAGCGTGACAACGACGTAAATTACTAACTAGTTACGGCGAACGGTGTTTGCTGCATATGCAAACATTCGGTCAAGTCACTAACTAATTATGTAATCCAAGCTATGACGATGCAAGACCAACGACAGTCCATGTTGACAAGCGACAGGGATTCCCATGACGATCGATCTTATGAGCTGCTAGCCTGCTTAAAACACCGCTGCCTTCCCCTCTATCCGCATTTGCACTCACTGGACATGACCATGATTGGACATTTTCGATAGCCAAGCATTAAAACCATTGCCAATGATGGGTAGAGATGCTGGGGAAGATGGCAGTACTCGAGGGAAGGCATCTGGTGCTGAAGACCCTCTCACTATGTGCACCCAGCAACCATACCAACCTGAGCGATCTGCATCTACTGCTTTGTTGCCATTTGATGACCGGGGAAGAATTTCTATGAACCCCCGCGGTCGGAGAAGCATCAGCCGAAATGGCGGTAGAACCACTGAGAGGGCGCAAAGTACTGCCAGAATTAGGCGGGCATCGCTTTCTTCCCAGCGTCCCGGCAGGCTAGAGTTTCTAGACTGGAAAGAAAGGGGGGTCATACCGTCCTCTTTGGCTGAAGCATCCAAAAAGCTTGGAACATTTTCCGGAGTATTCGTACCCACTACCCTAAATGTGCTAAGTATTCTCATGTTTCTCCGATTCGGCTTTATACTTGGACAAGCCGGGGTTCTGGGAATGTTAGGTTAGTATTATTAGGCTTTCCAACACAATCCCACCCGCTAACCGTGCTTGTAGGGATGCTTGTAGCCTCATATCTAATCAACTTGGTCACAACAATGTCCATTTCTGCGATCGCAACCAACGGAACAGTTAGAGGTGGTGGCGCGTACTACCTTATTTCTCGCTCCCTGGGACCCGAATTTGGAGGCTCCATCGGTACTGTGTTCTATATAGGCTGCGTCTTTAACACAGGAATGAACGCCGTTGGTTTGGTGGATTGTCTAACCCAGAGTTTTGGTTCCGCATCGGGATCGCTGTCTAAGTTTCTTCTTGAAGGATTCTGGTGGCAGTACCTTTGGGGCACTATAGTTTTGGTCATGTGTGCTGGGATATGTTTAGCCGGGAGTTCAATCTTTGCTCGGGCTAGTAACGGACTTCTGGCGATATTGTTGGTGGCGACGTACAGCATCCCGTTTTCGCCGCTGCTCCTCAAGCCCTTTATTAGCGATAGGCTCGATATAGAGTATACGGGTTTTAGCCTGACATCGCTGCTTGGTAATCTGAAACCGAGATTCACCAAAGGAGCTGCAGGAAGCCAAATCGCTGTCAAAGAAAGCTTTCAAAACCTCTTTGGAATTCTATATCCTGCAACAGGGGGCATATTTGCGTGCGTTTTGAGCCCCTGGAATATACTAAATTATCGCCCTTGCTAATTTGCATTAGCGGTGCGAGTATGTCGGGCGACCTAAAAAACCCAAGCCGTTCCATTCCAAAGGGAACTCTCTCTGGGCTCGGTTTAACGTTTATCACATATACTATGGTAATTTTGGTCATCGCGTCTACTACGACCCGAGAATCCTTATACAGAGATGTTAATATTATTCAAGATGTATACAGCTTTCTTTGCCATCCATATCCTATGCTCATGCTAATTGACTCTCTTAGACCAATATATCTGCGGGACTCATAGTTCTTGGAGAGTTTGCGACCACTTTTTTCTCAGCTTTAATGGGCCTTATCGGCGCCGCCAAACTTCTACAAGCTATTGCCCGAGACAACCTTATTCCTGGCATCTCGATATTCGCTAAAGGCACACCGAAGAGCGATGAACCTACTCTTGCTATCATATTTACTTTTGCATTAGCGCAGCTGACAATGCTTCTTGATATTAATCAAATTGCGTCATTTATTACTATGATTTACCTAATGACGTTTCTGGTGACAAATCTTGCGTGCTTCTTTCTCAAAATCGGTTCTGCTCCAAATTTTCGCCCTTCATTTCATTATTTCAATTCCTGGACCGCCTTGGCCGGCACCCTAGTCAGTGGCGCTAGCATGTTTTTTGTTAATGGCGTATATGCAACTGCGTGTGTTTGCATACTAGTATTACTGTTTCTCCTGATCCATTATACAACACCTCCAAAATCTTGGGGCGATGTCAGCCAGAGCCTGATATACCATCAAGTCCGGAAATATTTGCTACGGCTTCGACCGGAGCATGTCAAGTTTTGGCGACCTCAAGTGCTTCTGTTTGTTGATAACATTGACGCGCAGTGGAAGATGATACATTTTTGCAACTCGTTAAAAAAAGGCGGCTTGTTCGTTCTGGGCCGCGTGATTGTGATGAAAGAGTTTGCTGGTGCGGTTCCCGAAGCAAGGCGAGAACAAACCTTGTGGAATAGATTCGTCGAGTACTCCAAAGTTAAAGCATTTGTCAACGTTACTGTGGCTCCGACCATTGAATGGGGAATCAGAAACGTGGTCTTGAATTCGGGCTTGGGCGGAATGAGACCCAATATTGTTGTAATTGACCAGTTCCGTCGGAATGGCAAGCATCTCAAGGCAAATGACGACTCGTTAACGCGAGGCAGCCAACGACAGAGTCCAGTCCCTGGAATGGAGATGGCAATTCAAAGTAGCCCTATGACGATACGAAGCTATGTGACAGTTTTAGAGGACCTCCTTTTCAAGCTGCGAATCAATGTTGCCATTGCCAGAGGGTTTGAAGACTTGGAGCTACCCAATGCTAAATCGCAGGGTACAAAACGATACATTGACCTGTGGCCTATCCAAATGTCTGCAGAGATTTCTGGTGAAGGGTGTTACAGTAGCCAGAATATCGTGACGACCAATTTTGATACGTATACGCTTATCTTACAGTTGGGATGTATCCTGCATACAGTTCCGTCGTGGAAGAACTCTTATAGGGTGAGAGTAGCAGTATTTGTGGAGTATGAAACGGACGTTGAGGAGGAGCGCGGAAGGGTTGCAGTGTTATTAGAGAAGTTACGCATTGAAGCGGAGGTGCTTGTGTTCTGGCTGGCGAGTGGGGATCTTAGATCATATAGGATTATCGTTAACGGAGACCAGCATGCTTTGGCTGAGGCCCCTGGGGTTGATGCTATTTTGAAAGATGAGGATTGGTGGCAAGAGATCAAGATTTTTCGAGGGGGAGAGCATGACCGACGGGCAAAAGGGAGATCGGGACAGCCTGCACGGTTACACCCTATATGGCCGGGTCCGCAAAGCGAGCATGAAAATGGTCGGCTACGAAAGTTTATTGAGTCAAGCCGGAGGAGAAGATCTGTAGGAAGCCTTGGTGGTATGGCTCTTAGTTTGGGCATGCAAACTCAACGTCTCTTGGATTCCATGGTGGAGTATCGTTCTGATGCGAGTGACGAATCATCGTCTGACGAGGAAACCGACATGGAAGCATATGTGAGCGAGGCTGATGATGAGGACGAGGACGCCGATGTGGAGGACCTGGTAGATGAACCAACACCACCGGCAGAAGCCAGGACAGGATTGAGAACTGGACTTCTCAGAACCCCAAGGAAACCGCGTACCGATCCTGGAAAACACCGCGCAGGATCTATACCAGAGTCTGCAGTGACCGATTCAGAGGACTCTGAGCGGTCGGCCTCTGGCTCGGCACATCCTGCTCTCAGCAGGGTGAAGGCTGAGGGCACAGCATCACCGCGAGACAGGGCTGGGATGGTCAGAACATCCTCGACTGCGAAGTTTTCGTCGTCTCCTATACCAGAAACAAGAGTTGCAGTGGAGGAGGGAGCAGGACCGTCAATCATGTTCGCTGCTACGGAACAAAGACGGCCAGGATTAAAAGCGCCTGCCTCCATTTACAAACGGAGCATCTCGCCTGACCAAGCGGAGCCAGAACTATCCGGACGGGACCACCGTGCTTCCGGCTACCCGTCTCAGGCATCTGTTCCGCTCTCATTCAACGACCTGCCACGGCGCGCACAGCATCTTATTGTGAATGAGTTGATGAAATCACAGAGCGACAAGACGGCAGTGATACTGACTACACTCCCATCGCCAATAGAAGGAACCTCCCAAGACCCAACGGCGAGTCAGGAGTACTTGAGCGACCTGGAGGTTTTGTATAGTGGCCTACCACCGTGCTTGCTTGTGCATAGCAATAGTATGACTGTGACGATGAATCTGTGATGGCATAACCATCTCGAATCCTGAAGATTTCGGTTTTTTTTCTTTTCGGTTTTCTTTTTAGGCATCAAGCGGGCTACACACGTTTCTTGTTTTGGGAGGTTGTGATCGGGAGGAATTGGGATTGTTTACATTTTACCGCGTTGCGATTGGATGTGAATATCTTGCTGCCAAGCTTCTTTTGGCGTTGATAGACTAGACCGAAAGCAGTTTAGCTTGATCCGATAGCGTTGGGATTAGCGTTGCACCGCCACAAGGGAGATGGGCGGCGGCATTGTAGTGTCCATTACCTGTTTCTGTCTAGAATGCCGATCCGAACAAAGTAAATTCAAGGCATGAATGAGGCCAGGAAGAAGTAGGGAGTGGAATGGAGGGAGTTGCCATGGCCGCAGCTCTTGCCTGATTACGCGTGTGTTGGTCACTCCCGGCAGTTCCGGCATTGAAACTTCACTCCTTTTGGTTCGTTTGTTTGTTTATCGACGGTTCAGCCTCCAGCCCTTCGTCGCCGGCCCTTCGATCCCTGTCGCTCGCCTCTTTTCCCAGCAGCTCCCTCTCCCGTTGCGTAACGCCATCTCGTACTTCTCCGCCTCGCACCGCACACACGCCACGCAATCGACTTGTACCATCAGAGAGCTATAAATGGAGCGCAAAAAGGGTGGGAGCATTCGAGGCAAAAAGGCTAATGGCCGTCGAAAAGTAGCTAGTCTTGCCGTCGGTGATAGCGTTGATCGAGGCGATATGTCCATAAGAACGAGAGACCTAGGCAACGACGAATCCATGACCGAGAGCTCAGACGGAATGCCAACCCCTTCGCCTAGTCAGTTCGGCGGCGACGGGCTCTCTGTTGACTCCCAGCGATCCCCCAGTTCAACCAGAAAACTCCATGGTTCACGCAAACCGTCGTCGCCGATGGCGCCTCCGTTCATGGTTTCAGCTCCCGGAAAAGTTATTGTCTTCGGCGAACATGCCGTAGTACACGGCAAGAAAGCTATGGCTGCTGCTATCTCCCTCCGCTCATACCTCCTTGTAACCACGTTATCCAAATCACGTCGCACAGTTACCTTGAACTTTCGCGACACCGGCCTCGACCATACCTGGGATATAGATTCCCTTCCATGGGATGTCTTCCACCACTTCTCGAAAAAGAAGTTCTACTACGATCGCGTTACCTCTCTCGATTCCGACCTATTAGAAGCCATACAACCTCATATCTCGAACATTTCACCAGACAAACCTCCGGAATTGAGAAAGGTCCATCAAGGGTCAGCCTGCGCTTTCCTTTACCTCTACCTCTCTCTTGGTTCTCCTCAATCGCATGGCGCTATCTATACCCTTCGATCGACTATACCAATTGGTGCTGGTTTGGGAAGTAGCGCAAGTGTGTGCGTCTGCCTGAGCGCTGCGTTGTTACTTCAAATCAGGGCCCTTGCAGGGCCCCATCCAGATCAGCCGTTTGATGAGTCAGAGGTACAAATTGAACGCATCAATCGCTGGGCATTCGTGGGAGAATTGTGTATACATGGAAACCCCAGTGGTGTTGATAATACAGTATCTGCGGGGGGTAAAGCTGTTATATTCCGACGTGGCGACTACTCGAAGCCGCCAACGGTGATTCCAATCCTGGATTTTCCAGAACTCCCACTTCTGCTTGTCAATTCTCGACAATCTAGATCTACTGCGACAGAGGTAGCCAAGGTGGGTGCATTGAAAAAGTCATACCCGGCTCTTACAGAATCGCTACTGGATGGGATCGACCAAGTCACGACGTTGGCACATGAGTTCATTTCGCCAGAATCTTTTGATCCGCACTCAAGTAGTACTCTAGATTATTTTGGAACACTATTTCGCATCAATCATGGCCTCCTAATCTCTCTCGGCGTGTCGCATCCGCGCCTAGAACGTATCCGAGAACTGGTGGACCACAATGGCATAGGGTGGACAAAGCTGACGGGAGCTGGAGGAGGAGGCTGCGCCATTACTCTGATTGGGAAAGACCATGACTCGGCAGCGTTGAAACGCCTTGAAACCCAGCTAGATGAAGAAGGATATGAGCGATACGATACTACACTAGGTGGACACGGTGTAGGAGTCCTCTGGCCTGCTGTTCTTAAAAATGGCACGGATGAGGAGGGCGGAGAGGAAATTGACCAACAAAAATTTGAAAATGCTGTGGGCAACCATGGCATAGAACAGCTAGTGGGCGTGGGAATGCCCGATGTCCGCGAAGGGTGGAAATTTTGGAGGCGTGGGCCTTTGGCTTGAGACATGGGAGGCTATGAGGAGCCTCTGATGAGCTGCTGCTACTGATGTATAGCATAATCTGTGTATTAATGATTTTAATTCCTTCGGGCTTAATATTTCTACTAATATCCCTAGGCTGGTCCGCATTGTCTCCCCTTCGCGAACGATTTTGGACTTTCATCTCGTATGGAGAAGATCGGGAAGGGATACCAGTTCGGTTCGATTCTGTTTTGTTGCGTGTATGTAGCTGTCTTAGCATGTGTCTATCTCTCATAAGTAAGGCGAAGACCTGGTATACTTGCACTGAACCAGCACTGCAAATTGTATACGTAGCCAGCCTGGAGAGCTGTAATCAATCATTGCAGACAGCCAGCTTTACAAATCATCGTGGTAGGATAAAGTATGGAGGAAGATCTCTCTCTTGTTTGAGAAGCTTGGTGTGAGCAGTTGAAAGACGAAAATAGCTTTAACTTAGCAGCAAGATAGATGTGGCGGCGTAGACTGGGCGAGTGTGACTCAACTAAAAAGATGAATAGCAAACACTCTAGAAGAATAGCAATCTCGACTTCCATTCTTCCATTTCCTCTTCTGGTTTCATTGTTCGATGACGCTTAGTTAACCCAACTTACCCCTCCATCCTCTTTCTCTTCAGTCACAAATCTCAATTGAGCAAGATATATAACCACCAACCCAGTCTGGTATTCTCAATTGAGAGCTCTTGGATGAGCGAAGCGGAAATCGTCAATTGCAAGCATGGGAAAATACTCCTCCTCTCCGCTTTGGTCATCAGTCACTCCCATCCCCCTTGACGACGGCGCAAACTACTATTCTCAAGACCCCGGAACCGCCTCCAACGATACTGAAAATGAAACTTACCCGCTTGCTACCATCACATATACCGAAGACTATGCTGAGGCTACTGCTTATCTCAGAGCCGTGATGGCTGGTAATGAAATGTCGGAGAGAGCCCTGGAACTGACCGCCGACGTGATTATGATGAATCCTGCACACTATACCGTGTGGTATGTCGCTCCTCATACTGCGAGTCTACTTTTGCTACCAATTGGAAGATGTTGCTTTTAAGCGTGTGTGTGTGTTGTGGGACTTTGCGATAGCTACCGCTCTTTTCACCTTTCCCTCCCCTCTGTTGCAACTTTGAAAAAAAAAAAAAGGGTCGCAAAAAATGCGTTCTATTGTAACATCATTATGAGGCTTTATCCTAACCAAATGAGCCACTGTCTAGGCTATATCGGGCTAAAATCATCCAAGCCCTCCAAAAAGGCCTCCATGAGGAGATTTCGTGGCTCAATAAAATCTCTCTTCAACACCTGAAGAACTATCAGATATGGTATCTTTATCACCCGTTGTTACCCGTATCGTTCACACTTGTTGTACTAACGTCACCGTCAGGCATCATCGTCAATTGATCATGTCCAACAGCCAGGTTTTCCCTAGCCTTCCTGCGTCAGAGCAGGATTTTCTCAGCCAGATGTTTTCTCTAGATTCGAAAAACTACCATGTCTGGACATATCGCCATTTTCTTGTGAGGCATTTTGGCCTCTGGGACTGTCCTCGTGAATTAAGCGATATCGAAAGTTTGATAGATTTAGACGTCCGGAACAACTCGGCTTGGAACCATCGCTGGGTATTACGATTCGGGCCGCGAGGAGACGAACCTGACTCCGGCGTGCCGAATCCTACCGGTCAGAGTGGTAATCGTGGCCGACTCGATGTCGCGGATGAGGACCTTGTAGACACCGAGATCGAGTATGCAAAGAGCAAAATTGTCATTGCCCCAGAAAACCGGAGCCCCTGGGCTTATGCGCGAGCCGTGCTTCGTGCAGCAGGCCGACCCATGGCGGAACTCAAAATGTTCGCTTCCAAGTTTGTCATAGAGGAGGTTAAAGATGACGAGGCAGTTGATTATCAGGTTAAAAGTAGCCTGGCGGTGGAATGGCTAGCGGATGTTCTCGCTGAAGAAGTTAAGCGGGGTCGCGAGCCAGCTGAAGCTACTAGATGTAAAACTGAGGCCGTCAGATTGTTGAATCTACTGAAGGAGAAGTATGATCCAATTCGAAAGAATTATTGGGATTATCGGATTCAAGCTATTGAGAATTACTGATTAATCTGAATATTCTATTTTGTTCGTCGCCTTTTTTGTAGGGGGAGGGGGGCCCCGGTGACGAAAATGCGGACACCGTCTATAATCGATCACTATCTCTATAGGAGTAATAGTTTGAGGCCTGTTTGTTGCAACAAAAAAGGGAACATTCAACATATCAAAGTCAAGTTTTTAACATCCCTAGTGAACGCCATACGTCCCATCGCCAAAATACACCGTATAAACAGACAGAAATGATGGCAACACAAATCGAAAAATGCAATAAGAGATACAAGTACTTGTCGGTTTGTCATGCGAGAATGCCATATTCGCCTCCCCAGCCTTCATCAAGCCTCTGTCTCCATTCGCCGGCCATCTGGAGTGAGACATTGCTGCCTCCACATACAACAATCACAACACGACTCTTTGAATTGAGGTTGGGAATGAATCGGCGAAGATAAGACTGAATTTCTGTTGCCTCTGTTCCATAATCGTTCTCATTGTTGATCACCTTCTGGGCGCCATTCACCAGACTCTTCTTTCCCCACTGTGTTGGGCCAAGGGCCGCTTCGATGCATACACCACAGGCCAATTCAACGAGTAGTTTTTGTTCCTCAGCGATTCTCAATACACCTTTTGCTGCGTCTGCGTCTTGCAAGACTAACGTATGCACTTTGACTCCGGCTGGCGGGTAGAGTGCATTGTCAAGTGTCCTTTGAGCGACACGGATTGCGCCCAGGGATGTAGCGAGGGATGTTATTCCTGGAAGCGAGACTAGGGCACCTTTGGCCACAGCTTGCGCAAGGGCATCGGCGCCCTGTGTTTCGGTTGCAATGATGTGAATGTCCTTTCGTCTATCGGTAGAGTTTCCATATGTAGAACCAGCCCTCGCTTTGCCGTACATTCGTTCTTGGCGCTCAATGCCCATGATGATGCCGTTCATGAGCCCGCCACCGCCGACGCTACAGATGATGCCATCGATGGGAAGTGTCTCATCTTCGAATTCACCAAATCGCACATCATCCTCACGTGGAGGCATCTGATAAGCTAGTTCGTCGACCATCGAACTCACACCCTCCCAGATTCTCTCATGGTCAAATGGATGCAACGCAATCGGAACAACCGGCTTTGCACCCTCGCCATCTGCAGGCTTTCCCCGTAGTGAGTCCATAATGGTTCTCATTTGGCTGGAGGACTCGTCGAGATTCGCGCCATGTTGCACGACTGTTGCACCGGCTTCTTGTAATTTGCTGACCATGACTGGCTTCGTGCTTGTTGGCACACACACTGTGCATGGGTATGATAGAGCACTGGCAGAAGTAGCGGCGGCGAGACCTGCGTTTCCGGCAGAAGAAATAAAGAAATGGAGCTGTTTTCCGTGGTTTGCAGGGTCGGAAGCGTATGAAAGGACGAGATTACCGATGGCTCTGAAGACAAGACCTTAGCATGGGCGGTGCGTGGCTTTTCTGGAAACGAACCAAGCATTACCTTGATTTGAAAGAACCGCTGGGCTGGAGGTTTTCGAGCTTGAGAAAGATGCGACTAGAAGTCAGAGATTAGCAGCGCGTTGCGCACGCACGCCCTACCGAGACCACTTACCATCCTGCCGCCCGCGACATGGACGCTGACTCTATCAAGGGAGTCTCAATCCATGGTTTGGGTTTTCTCTGCTGCCGAACATCCTCGAAGCTACCCATTGTGGATAATGTATGTGTCGATATTCAAAATTAACAAGTTTTTTTTTTCGTCAAAGAGAACAGAGAGGAAGAGTAGGTCGATGGACTTTTTATCTATTTATCTAATTATACGACAGTGTGAAGGCAAAAGGTATATAAGAATGAACACCGTGGTAGGGGGGAGGAATTTTTGGCCAGGCAGGACAAGTCTTGGTATTTGGGATGGTTGCCACGCGGATGTCGGATTGGCCCAGAGTCCCGAGAATGAATTCTCTCAGGGTCAAAACATCCATGAATGCCGGCATAAGAGCTAGTTTATATACGGGGGGGAAGGGAGGAAGAGACCCAGAAAGCGCAGGGGAGATTTGGCTATTGTCGGAAATAGAGTGGATTCATGGAAGGAAAATGAAACAGTACATCACGGGGATAAGATTTCGATAGGGTAAAGACAATCCAAATAAGGGACGAGAACGCCATGCTGGTGCAACAGATCCTTCGCCAGAATGGAGTTGGCTAAAGGCGAAATTTCTGGTCGATGATGATAGACTGGAGTAATCGAATCCAACTTTGCCGTTCAATTTGGGTTTAGCGAGCGCGGTTCTTGCTTGGCCGCCTGGAGTTTCCCGAACCCACCGCCTTGTGGTTCCTGGAGTTTCCCGTCGGAATCCGCGCCTTGGTTTGCCGGCGAAACTCAACTTAACGAGAACGAAGAGAGGGAAAAGGAAGAAGGACTCAAGGCAAAAAGACAGATAACTGAAACAACCAAAATTTTTCCACAGCGCGGTTAAGAGGCCGTTGGGGGACCCGACCGTTCTAGATCCTGTGTCGGCCGACATAGCATCGTCATCAGGTTGATGAGCATTCAACTATGAGAACGCTAAAAATATCCCCCTCTCACAAATACACAAACACTCACACTAACAGTGCTTTGAGAGTCAATCAGCCAAGACCAACTTGTTGAAATGCCGTCATTGTTCAGCTTTAAATCGACCTTGGTGGATGGCGAATACAGAGCAACAAGAACGAGCAATCGTCCATCTTGCAAGCGAATTCAATACTCAGTTAGTAGTGGAGGAAAGAGAGTAGCCTCTCTACCCTTTTTTAGTTCCACTAACGGCACGCCGTAGTCCCCATCGGCGCCAAAGGATGTTGCTTCGAAACATCTCTTCGTAGGGTCCCCCGCAACGCCAAGCATATCAAGAAGACGCGCTGACTTCTCTGGCATGAATGGTTGTAAGAGAATCCCGGAAATTCGCAAGGATTCTGCAGTATTATATATCACGCGGCTGAGTTGCGTAGGGGCGGTTTTGTCAGGCTGCTCGGCCAGAGCCCAGGGACTAGAATCTTGAAAATATTTATTTGTCTTTTTGATTATAGCAGTCAGCGGCCGAGTGGTTTCAGATCCGGCTGGGTGCCTCTCACCTCATGAATGACGTTCATCACGCTCTCAACCGCCTTGCGTGGATTCAAGTCGTCCATCCAGGATCTTGTAACGCCGCGAACCCCTTCCAATAACTCTTGGTGCTTCTGGTCGGCGTCGGATGGCGGCAAAAGTCTACCCTCTACTGCCCATTCTATGCTCCTTCGAACATTCCATTTTTTTGACCGAACAAGCCGACTGGTCAAGTTCCCCAGCCCCCATTGTAACGTCTTTTTGTATCGTTCGGTGACAAATGCATTTTCATAGTCGGCATCGTCCGAGAGTCCTCCATCATGAGCAAGATAAAATCGGAGTGGATCAACACCGAAGCGAGCTATCGCATAGATCGGGTTCACAACGTTACCGGTGGATTTGGACATTTTCTCCCGGCCGATCGTCCAGTGCGCGTGAGTTAAAACTTGGCGGGGCAATGGAAGATCTAAAGCCATGAGGAATGCTGGCCAGTAGACACAGTGAAACCTAAGGGTCGCATCAGCCCTGGGAGATCACCCGCTTTGGTGGGAATCGTCAAGATACCTAAGAATATCTTTACCAACCACGTGCACATTCGCTGGCCATATACTCTGGTTTTCTTTCCCAGGAGTGAAAGGGTATCCCGCGTATGTCAGGTAATTGACGAGAGCATCAAGCCAAACGTAAATTGTTTGAGTTTCATCACCGGGGACACGGATTCCCCATGTCAAGCGTTGGATTGGCCGTGAGATTGACAAGTCTGTCAAGCCGGAGGAAACAGACTGAACAACATTGTCCATGTATCGCTTTGGGCGGATAAACGTTGGATTCTCACGGTAAAAGTCAAGTAGTCGATCTCTGAACGCAGAGAGCCTGAAGTGGTAATTTGTCTCTGACGACCACTCGACTTCTTTCCCGGTTTCAATTGTTGCCTATTAGCTGGTCAGTTTTCGTTACGGAACTCGTGCCCAAACCCATACCATTATTTTCCGACCGGTCGCCGGGTCGAGACTCGCCTGGACGGCATTAGAGGGATAGAACGTTTCGTCGCTCACGGAGTACCACCCTTCGTGTTTTGCCGTGTAGATGTAACCGCGATGGTTGAGCATTTCCTAGACTATATAAGTCAAACTTCGTTCCTGGAGGTTCCCTTTTCAGAAGCTTACCCAGAAATATTGCACTGCGTCGCGATGCTCCGGATCTGTGGTTCGAATAAAGTGGTCATACTGAACGTTGGCCTTTTGCGCAAGATCCTTTGTGCAAGTTAGATATAAAAGACCCGCAAGCTGTCTTCGCCGAATAACTCTTACCTTAAATGTCTGGCAATTCTGATCGCATAGCTCAATGGGCTCAAGGCCGTGGGCAGCGGCTGCTTGCTGAATCTGTACCCTGTGGTTAACGCATTCTGCCACTGGGTTACGGTTGTGCCATCACTAACCTTCATACCATGCTCATCTGTCCCTGTAAGCAGTTTTGCATCCGTATGACCTAGCAGAACTTGCCATCTCTTCAAGATATCCGCCAAAACTAGTGTATAAAGGTGTCCGACATGGGGTGCTGTATGAATGAGGTTAAATTACTGGACTTATAAATCTTGTCTCGTTTCCGGGAGGTCTCACAGGCATTAACATAGAAGATCGGGGTTGTAACATAATATGGCTTTCGCGGGCTAAAGTTGGTCGACGCGACGCCGCGCTTCGTTAACAGTGGGATAGTGCGCCGACTCGGAGCACGTACCCAAGGCTTCCTCGGGATTCTAGGAAGATTCGAGATTCGCGGCAGGGCGCGAAATCCAAAGTCCAACATGTCCGCGTGGATTCGTTGCTGGAAGGATGTGTGGATGCTGCAATGCAGGGTTGGCTCTTAGTTAACTAGTGGATGAAGAAACACTGAATTCTTCCTGTGGTCAAAGCTTGGAACTTCATGGTTTTTTTTTCAAGCAGCGAAGCCTCGTACTCCATAATTTGACAAAAAATTGAAAGGGGCCGCGCTAGAACAAGGGGATTATCCTTGACCTGAGAAACGAGAATATATTTCATTGACTGATTCACATTTTCCTCGCTCGCCCTACCGCGGCCATAATTTCCCTCTCCGCCATGGCTACAGTGTCAGAAGATACACTCACAAAAGTCTCAACTGATGGCAAGCTCAACCTCTTCATCTCTCTATGAGATTACCAGAGTTATTACTAATTTTCTAATAATGGCTTGCAGCTGCGACGGATTTCGTTCAGTCCTTCTACAAAGCTCTCCAGACTGCGAGACCGACGATATCGAGTTTCTACTCTCAGCCCACTACGTCGATCCTATTTAATGGCAGCGCCGTGGCTGATGGTGCATCCGTCCAAGATATATTTTTAAACCAGATGCCTCCGACGCATTATGAAGTACAATCTTATGATTGCCAAGTTCTTAACCCAGTCTATCCAATCGCGGGGGGGTTGACACTAGATAGTGGCGGCCGATCGATTACTGGTACAGCTGCGGCTAGAAATATGTCAATCTTGGTTCTTGTTAGCGGCTACGTTCGTTTTGGGGAGGGAAAAGAATCGTTTGACTCCCCGAATCGAGGTTTTAGTGAAACCTTTGTGCTGGTACCGAATCCTCAGACTGACAGCGGGTTTAAGGGGAGAGGAAAAAAGCATTGGCTGATCCAGAGCCAAAACTTCCGGCTGGTTGTTTAACATTATCATCTAGGCGAGGGCTTTGCGGACTTTGGATCTTGCAAGCTATCTACTAGAAGGAGCGGGATGGTCCTGGCTTGCCACATAGGTCGTGGCATTTTCCTTATTTTCGCGTTCAACGGCTCCATATAGGAGGAAGGAACATCGAAAAATCAAATGTAATGCGAATACAAAATGAGATTGGACCGAATACGCTCGGGTTCAAACCAAACGAAGCACTACCGTTCGAGAAGCGCTAATACCTCCGAGAATATCACGATGTCGATGGCGAGCGCATATTTGCCTGAACCCGCTCAAGCAAGTCACTATGTGTCGATTTACTGTTTGGAAGAAGACCACGCTATAAAGAGCGGAAACATTAGCGAGTATAAAAAGTATTTTGTGCCTGCTTTCCCTTCCCAGACGGAATGTCTTTACCGCTCGGAGCCATCTTTTCAATTCCTCAGTTGTCCAAAATTCCGGATCTACGAACCAGTAAGCCGATTATGTCTTGGATGGTGATCGAATGCGATAGGCCAACTTACTTCCCGTCGGGTCAGGTTCTGACGGGAAAATATCACCTCCCCAGATGGTCCATGCAGCAGCAGCAGTTATTATTCCGGCGAAACCTTTGTCTAGATTAGATACGTCGCCGAACGATAGGGCTGCAGGATTCACCGAGCAGTAGGTTCTGTAAAGGTGTATGTTAAATATTTAAGGAATCTAGAAGGGGTTGTAGGCATGTTCCTACTTCATACCTTTGAATTCAATGTTTTATCTAGCTGAGTAGGCATCGTACTGGATTCCACATTGACTGGAGAATGTTAAACTGAGATTTTTTTCGCTCGTTGAAAGACCGCAAATTGGTGTCAGGAAGCGTCGCACTCCGATGCCTGGTTGCTATTAATCTTACGTCAGCGGTCAAGAGAGACTTTGACCTAAAGGGGAATAGCGCATTATTTAGGGCTTTTCTGTGATCGCTAAGCCCTAATCCTCCCACAAACGGTAACCGGCGACAGCGACGTCAAGGAAGTTTTTCACTTTCGAGCCGGTCAACCAACAATTCCCGCCTTGTTCTCCTGTCATTCTTCGCCAATCGCCCACAATGCCGTCCGAAGTTTCAGATATCAAGCAGTTCATCGAGATTTGCCGACGCAAAGATGCTTCCTGTAAGCCAATATGAGAGCTCTTCTTTTGGTTTAGAAATCAGAAGACTAACCCCCTTGGGATTATATTCTTTAGCTGCTCGCATCAAGCGCAATCGCAAGACCAATCAGATTAAATTCAAGGTTCGATGCAAGCGCTTTCTCTACACACTCGTCCTCAGAGATTCGGACAAGGCAGACAAGTTGAAGCAGAGTTTACCTCCTTGTATGTGAAACCAAAAGTTCGGTTGCAAATTATGGGACTTCAAGGGTCTCTCAATGTAGCCCTTGATTACGGTTTCGACGCATGCTCTCGGACATCCCGGATTTGCTAATTTTTATTCCCTTAGCTCTCAAAATCGCCGATGTCTCCAAAGGTGGCTCGAAGAAGAAGTCAATCTAACCCCGTCGATGTGATTGAGGTGTTGGGTTTATGACGCTGAAAGAAGCAAATTCAAAACCATTTGATAAGGATAATGAATATCGGAAAATGATGGACTCGGAAATTCATAGTGGAACGCATCTCGGTCGGATGAATATACAATTTTCGCGAATGCTATCTCGGCACTGATGTTATCGTCCCTTGCGACTGGGCGGTTGCTGGCAGACGTAAAATTAACCACCAGGCAGAATAGAGATATTTCTAGTGTCTCATCTGTTGGTCAAGCCGTCAATACATATGACTTAATTCCTGATCCGACTCTTAGCTCCGTTGGTAACACCCCAGTTCTTGATTCGAATGAGCGTGCATTTGATTCGCCAATCTGCCATTCTTTCCCAACTCATTGTCCACTACTCTTGTCCGAACATAACTTTCACGAAACCACACGCCCGAGGTACACCGGGATCCAGGTACAACGTGGATTGCTCAACAGGCCGCCGAAGAAGTCACCAAACGGTTGTAGTAGGTTTTCAGGAGATTAATCGTAATTTCTAGCCCACCTCCCCCGGGCCAAGTCGTTGAAACAATTCAGTCTCCCTTCGGAGAGCTCTCTCCTATCATACCGCCACCGAGGAAATCCATTTTCTAAGCTGACTCTATGGTTGATCTCGTGTTTGCGACGAAATCCATGTGCAAATGCCACCGTAGAAGGTCGACATTGACGCAATTCCGAGGGCCAAGGGTGCAGCCCAACAGCGTCGCGGTTAAACAAAGTAATGAGGTAGCCATCCTGGCATGAGAATCAGTGACTGATGTAGAATTATGTAGCAAGCTTAGATCTAAGTTGATGGATATGGCAAAAAGCATCAAAGAGATTGTGGACGGTCGCTGAAAGCAAGAGACTTTTCAATGGCGAATGGATCTAGAAGTTCTGACAAAGTAGAAAGGCTGGGGGATTGTCGGCGAGAACATCCCAAAAACCCCACCTATTCCCCCTAGAGGACGTTCTCTTTTGATCGAGTGGCATAGTGGTATCTCGCCCCTAACAAGTTGTCTTCAAAGAAAATTTGGAAGTTGAAGTTGCCATCTAGGGCCTGTTTGTGGCAGCGCTTGGCACTCTAGGTGTGATGGGGGTTTGCTTGACGACATTTAACTTGACTAATGTACTAGGTAGCTAACTACGGAGCAATTACTTAGTTACCCAAGAGACGATGAAATGGTCAATGGCTTTTCTCCGTAGGAACTTAATGATACGGCTTGTCCGGACAGAAGTATTTAATTACCACAATCCTTCCCCGTCTTTGACAGTGAGTTTAGGCCACACTCTGTTACCACAAGCTTGCAACTTCTATCAAGCTGGAATCTTGTCTCAGCTAACTAACCCTTCGCAATGCACAGACACCGTGCCATTTCAACCCACCGAAAATGATAACCGGTGAGGATTGCGGCTATTCAAGGAAGGGGCCTGATTAGATAATCCCCGAGAGTGTGGGACATTCCTTCATCTCGCTGCGCGAGAGAGAGAGAGAGACAGAGGGAGAGGGGGCTGCCCCGCACCGCCAAAAAGACTTTTATCGCCGTCCTCATTGTCAAGAACGAACTAACACGCTAAGAAGACCAACAGGAGAGAAAAGCACACTGTCATGGCCAGCACCGTGAATCCTCCCCGTGATCCAAACACCCTGAGTAATTACAATAACTTCCGCTCTACCCATACCACCGCCAACTTTGAGATCTGTTTTGACCGGCAGAGGCTTATTGGCAATGTCGTTCACCGCTTGAAGTCAATCACCAATGCTCAATCCAAGGAAATTATTCTGGACACCAGTTATCTGGAAATCGAGAGCGTAAAAGTTGATGGAAAGACGGTGCAATGGCAGCTTGAACCGCGATTTGAACCTTATGGAAGCGCCCTGAAAATTGGTTTGGAATCCGGCGTCCCCTTCGACCAGTTTGTTGAAGTAGATGTAAGTGGGGAAAAGAAGTGCTTTTTGTTTTTGCTTAACGGTGAAGAGTTTTGTTGCCTGACACTGCTGCTACCCAAGATTTCGCTCCAAACCACCGAGAAATGCACGGCCTTGCAGTGGCTCAACCCTGAGCAAACGTCCAATGGAAAGCATCCGTATATGTGTAAGCCTTCGCCTTCCAGTGTCTTCCACTCAGTAAGCTTGCATTTTCTAAACCAACGTCGCTGGTCCAGTTTCTCAGTGCCAGGCAATCCATGCTCGTTCCATCTTCCCATGCCAGGACACTCCCGATGTCAAAGCCACCTTTGACTTTAACATCACTTCCCCTCTTCCTGTTATTGCGAGTGGTGTGCAACTCAGTCGGGATTCAGACTCAAGCCAATCCTTCCGTTTCGAGCAGAAAGTCCCGATTCCGTCCTATCTGTTTGCTCTAGCTAGCGGGTATGCTTTGCACCTCAACCTATTTGATACTTGCTCTCACACCAAATTTAGGGACATTGTACAGGCTCCGATTGGCCCAAGAAGTAGGGTTGCGGTAAGCCCTGACAAGCTTGATGAATGCAAATGGGAGCTTGAGGACGATACCGAGAAGTTTCTGCAAGCTATAGGTGTACGCTAGAAAACAACACTATTTTTTCGTTGCATGCTGCACATGACTAACAAAACCTAGGACATTGCCTTCCCGTATGTATGGGGAGAGTATAACGTCCTCATTCTGCCGCCAAGTTTCCCATATGGTGGCATGGAAAACCCTGTCTATACTTTCGCGACTCCGAGCTTGATTTCGAAGGTGAGAAAGATAATACACAGTTTTTGGTATATCTCCTGTTTACCTCGAAGTACTTGCTTACCCCTCTTTAACTAGGACCGACAAAATATCGACGTCATTGCGCACGAGATTTCCCATAGTTGGAGTGGTAATCTCGTGACAAACTGCTCCTGGGAGCATTTCTGGCTCAATGAGGGCTGGACGACATATTTGGAGCGACGGGTAGGTGTAAATAAGTTCTAACGCTGTGCTTGCATTGTGCTAACCTGCTTCTTAGATCCAAGCGGCAATGTGAGATTATGGCGTCTTCATGTTTTTATTGTATACTGATATAAGAGTATAGCCACGGTGAACCACATCGGCATTTTTCTGCTATCATTGGCTGGAAACAGCTGGTCGACTCAGTGCAACGGTTTGGCGAAGATCATGAGTTCACGAAGCTCATTGTCGATCTGAAAGGAAAGGACCCTGACGATGCGTTTTCAACCATACCATACGAGAAAGGGTTTACCTTCATTTTCTACCTCGAAAATTTGCTTGGCAAGGAGAATTTTGATAAATTTATTCCTCACGTAAGAGAATAGCAACATGGCATCCTGTGCAGAAACTGACGATATTTTAGTATTTCACAAAATTCAGTCGCCGATCTCTGGACTCGTATGAGTTCAAATCTTGCATCCTTGAATTTTTTGCATCTGATGCGAAGTGTCACGCGTTGCTCAACGATTTAGATTGGGATACGTGGTTCTACAAGCCCGGACTCCCTCCAAAGCCCAAATTTGACACGTCTTTGGTTGACATCGTTTATGAGTTGGCAAACAAATGGAAATCACTTCCTCAATCGTCTTTCACGCCACAAGCATCCGATGTTCAGGGATTAGTAGCAGGCCAGATCGTCGTGTTCCTCGAGCAAGTGCTTCTATTTGAAACACCCCTCACCCCTCAACAATCCAAATTCATGGGTGAGGTATACAATTTTGCTCAAAGCCAGAACATTGAGGTCTCGCATTTATATATACAAGTGGGCTTGAAATCTGGAGACCATACTGTAGTAGAACCGACAAAGAAGCTGTTGGGAGCGATTGGACGAATGAAATTTGTCCGCCCTCTGTAAGTGACACCATCCAGCTACTGTTTCTTTGCCCTGTTGTATTTGTGGAACTGCCTTGTGCTGACTTAAATCTCCGCAGGTTTCGGGCGCTGGCAAAGTTCAATAGGGACATTGCTGTCGAGACCTTTGAAATGCATAGGAACTTTTACCACCCCATCTGTCGTAGCATGTTGGAAAAGGATCTATTTGGGGAAAAGGATGTTTAAAACAGATACATGGCGGCTTGGGCATTGGTCGTCAGGAGGCTTCTTTGACTTAGGGGAAAGATCTCTTTCTTGTACTAGGTAGTTAACTTGGCCCTCAGAAATGAATGCAATATTCAGATCTAAGGCTATGTAAAAGATAAAGAGTTTGCTCAAGTATCCCAAACGACAGATTTTCGTTTTCGTGATTTTAATTCTCGACTAACTTGCATTATAAACTACAGTGACAGGTACAGCGATTTTAACGCCTATCATGAATTCGCATGGAAAGCAAGTTAATTTATGTATGTCCATACGTTGGAATGCTTAATTTGGGAAATCTACATTCGGAGGTTAGATCGGAAACCGGGGATTGCACCTGAGGCAGCCTGGCGGGACCATAGTTATTATTACAAACCCCTACAAATTTATTGTGTTCAGATTCTATCGTCTCCCTTCCAGTTCCGTGCTCATAAATGTTGCAGATCTTCCTTTGAAGTGCACCGATGATTTCTTCTTTATACAGCTCCATCTAAGCAAGTATCTGGCCCGGTGTGAAATTATCCCACTCACAAGGCCGATGGGATGGTGGAAAAACGGTTGAAACACCATCTCAATGCATTCCTGTGGGAAGTCTAGGGGTCGTATTGATGGAGGCCGTCCAGCCACGTCTATCTAAGCTGCATGACTAAGCAAGGCCGGATTAGGGAAGGTGCCTTGGCGGATGCCAAGGCTAACCTCCAACAGTTGTGCCCTGGCTTTCGTCGTCACCACTCAGACGAACAAACAGAGGAGGGTGTGGTTAAAGCATGGAGTATGGACCACTACTTAAGGTCTTTCAATTAAGACATGCCTCAGAATAACATTGCAGTTAATAATCTGTCTTCTGATCATCTGGATGCCGTCTCCCAAGCCTTGAGTTGCATCATCTCATCAGACCTTGCAGGACACGTCTTCGCGCAGATTGTCCATGGCAAACCGGTAGTCGAGCTCGATTTTGATCGAAAAACACTTCGCACTATTTCTCCTCCAATCATGATTTCTGCTCCCCCTAAAGAGGCTTTTGAAACAGCTAAAGATTCCCAAAAGAACTTCAGAGTTGATTTGCTTGAGGTCAACACCCATGTTAGCCAGATAAAGCCTCTCTTTGATTGCCGCTTGCTTTTTCTCAGCTAATCTTATGTCCGCCCAAAGCTTGCCAAAGAGTATCAAAATACCGCCCTACATTCCAGAGAGTTCAACTTTCGCCTGTTAGAGATGGTTATCGCCGTGTTTCACAACAATGCAGCCTGCTTATCTTCTCATTACTGCAGTAGGCCTAACACAACAGGTGGTCAGTCCCATCAAACGCTGCCGACCAAATGTCTTTGTGCCATGCGGATTATAGAGGTTACGACCAGTACCCCCCTGGCATTGGCGACATGATAGATTACTGGGCTGAGCTCCAAATGTCTGGGGGGGTAGTCCTGTTTGATCGCGGAGAATCCGAGCAAGAAGTGCGTTCGCTATCCCAGCCATCTTTGTTGGCCCGTCTTCAAGATAGCTGCAAGCGATTGTGGTCTTGATGGACGATTGACTAATTGCTAACCAACGCTCGATTAGAGCCTTGATGCATACATCCACCCAGAATTTCCTCACAAGATATTCAAACTCTCAGATACGCAACTCAACTCCTTTACTAACCTTGCATTTTCCACGGCAAATTATCAACCAAGTCAACCCCTCCCTATCCCTTTCATTGCAGAGAAGTACGCACCTCGAATTGACCCAACTTTTTCCATGGAACAACATATCTTTCGCGATAAATATGAGCGAAAGCCATTGACGATGCGTGTGAAGCGGGATTATTCATATCTCACCGGCAGACACGGCTAGAAGATTATCCAGGATCTGATGGACTTTCTGGAGTCGCTCAAAGATAGAAAGAAGAAGAGTACTTGAGAAGAGTCAAGAAGGCATGAAAGTGTGTGAAGAATAATGAACTTTCTATTTTTCATTCAATCAGAAACACGTAATTAACTAGCGTGATTTTTGATAGATGAGAATTATGTGTGCATTATTCTGCTAATGCCACTCTCTCAATCAATGGAATATTTAGAGAAAACATCCTTCTCATACTGTGCAAACTCACTAAAAATAGTCGCAGCTCTTGCCTCAGACCTTGGTATGATTTTACACGGAAATGGCCTTGGACAAACTAAGAATCCCTCAGTGTACCCAGTGACAGGGTCTGTATCGATTGGAATCGGACTACCCTGCTCGTCCAACTCCTGCTCAAATGCAAACGCCCACAGCAGCTTCGCCGCACCCAGAAACATGCTACGCTCTGACAGATGGATGCCAGGACAGATCCGTCTCCCAGCGCCGTAGATATAGTGATCACGCTGTGTATAGTCTGGTGAGGCTGCATACTCGGCTGCTAATTTCGTCCGTCCTTCGTACCGACTTGGGTCGAATTTTTCTGGGTTGGGGAAGACAGTTTCGTCGTGATGAAGTCCCCAAACGTTGAGGAAGAGGGTTGTGCCCTTTGGCAAAAAGTGGCTGTCGATCCAGTCATCTTGGCTTAGGGCGTGTGGGAAGCTCAGCGGTGTTACCGGTCTCCAGCGCATGGTTTCCTTGACGATCATGCTGATGTATGGCAGTTGGGTGAAATCGGACCATGTCGGGAGACGGTCTTCGCCACAAATTTCGTCAAGTTGCGCCTGTGCCTTTCGCTGTACATCACCATTCAGCGCCATGGCTTGGATAAGCACCAGCAACATTGTCGACCCAGTGTCCGATCCACCTTCCATCATCACTCCGCCCAGGAAATCAATCTGGTTCTCCGTGAATCGCAATTTCTCCTGCTGATCCAGCACCTGATCCATAAAGGACCGAGTCAACCTCCCGTCAGAACCATCCCGTATCCGTCTCGCGATAACCTTCCTCCGCATATCCCCATACAACCTCTTCATCCGCTCCCCAACCTCAAGCGATCTATCAATCCAATTTCCAAACCAGCTTTGCGGGAAAAACTTCAAAAATGGCAAAATATCAACCGGCGGCGTCGCACCCGTCTCCATGACGCGTGACCAAAGCTCCATAATCTCATACAACTCCACCAGATGCGCTGTGTCAAAAGACGGAGTCCGAATCCCGAAAAGAACACTCATGATAATACTATTCGCCGTGCGCTTCGTATGGAGCATGTGCTGTTCTGGATGGAGTAGGAAGTCACGGATCATTTGGGTGTGTTCTGCTTCGAGGAGCGTGATGTGTTCATTTTCGCACATGGATTCCATGAAATGTCTGTGAATTTCTTTGCGGAAGGTGCGCCATTTTTCGCCGTGAGGCATGACCAATAGATGATCACCGCGTGAGATGAGCGTTTGCGAGACGTACGAGACCGGCCTGGTGCTTGTGATTGAGGATTTTTTGTCGAGGAAGTTTTTTACGAGGCGACGGTCGGTTAATATCACTGCTACGGCGGAGGGGCCGAGTTTTAGGCTAATGAGTCCACCATAGGCTTTTGTCCATTCTGTGAATCTGGTGTATTGTTATACTCTGGATTTGGGGACTGGAAGGCGTCGTTGATTAGCTGTTAGCTGTGCTTACCTCAGGTGTGCTCGTGCTTTTGGGATCTGGTGAATATTGCCAATCAGGGGTAGACGAGGTGGCCCTAACCAGGAAATATCAGCCTATATTTGTATGGTAGACTGGAGAAACCTGTAGCTAGCCAGCCCAGCTGGTCTCTCACCTGCAGGTAATTTCCGATCCGCTTGCCACTGGGAAATGAGCGCCCGGATGATGACTAGGGCAAACGATATAATCGCTATCTCGATGAGATAGAGTGACAACATTGTTTCTAATGAGAGCGGCACGGGAGTCTGGTTGCCTCTGAAGTGGGAGCACCGACCAGAAAGATGAACGAGTAAGCAGCGACATAATGAATGATGATGCTAACGAGCGGCAGCCACCTAAGTTAACTAACTAACTAACTAGCTAACGGGTCGGGGATATGCAAGATTCACACTCGGTCGACCAACTGTATTGCCCAGCTAAGTTGCGGTCCGATCAGCCCGCCTTAACAACCGAACTAACTGCACGGCTAAGATCTAGATCCACTGATCCAGGTATAGTTACCGGCGTCAGACAAAAGCAAAAAATACACCAAAGCCTCCAGACAAGGGTCTTATCCCGCCTTGCTATGGTCAAGTTCATCAACCCAAAACCGAGGAAACAACCTCACCGCCGCCCCACGGGTAACCTCATACTCCCACACAAGATCATCAAAACCAAACGCCTCCAACATCCCAACATGCGCATCAATCGTCTCCCTAGGTGCATACGGAAAATCACTACCATATAGCACATGTCCCCTTTTCGCAAAAGCTAACACCAAAGGTAATGTAAACTCATTGCTCGACAGTGCAAGATCGAAATAGAATTCCCTCGCATCTGCCAGGAGCTCAGCTGGGGATTTACAACTCAGCCCAGCGTCGGCTAGTAAATGTGCCGCGCGGGTTGCGAGGTACGGCAGTGTTCCGCCGGCATGCGAGAGGATGATTTTTAGGTTTGGGTGGCTTCGTACCCTGTTGGATGTGATTAGATCGACGGCTGTTCGGGCTGTTTCGTGCGGATAGTCGATTATAGGCTGTGGTAAGGCCGGGTTCACGAGATCGGTGTTGGATGAATGCGTCGGGTGAATGAATACCACGGCTCCCCGGCTTTCCAGCTCATCCCATATCGGAATAAAGCTTGCATGCCCGAGATAGTGGTCTCCGTATCGAGTATACAGCGTTATGCCGTCCGCATGAAGAACGTCAAGCGCATACCGTATCTCCTCGATAACCGCTGCCGGATCGCTGTTTAACGGAGGGAGACAAGCGAAGAACCCCAGTCTCTCTGGGTACTGTTTGCACAATTCAGATGCGTAGATATTGATATCCCGGCTTAACTTTGCAGCTGAGGCGCCGGACAAGATTGACGTTCCTGGTGCTGTTAAGGAGAGGACGCTTGTTTTTGTATTGTGTGCGTCCATTAGCTTTAACGTTGAGTCTACAGACCAGGAAGGGAGTTTCCACCCTGATGGGTCGTCTCTGTATGCTAATTTCGGTTCGGTCTTCCTTAGCGAGTCTTGTTTTGGAGAGCAAAGCGTATCCTGTCAAGATCTTACCTTCGATATAAGCCGGAGGAATGAAGTGGTGATGGACGTCTATTCGGTGCATCTTGGTCAGTTTGCTGCTTTTGACATAAATTATCCTGGATGTCGGGCTTATAGGAGGTGATATTGTTAGTTATATATATAGTCTGCCTACCTGTTTCTTGCTGGTTGTAGGACTAGTGACCAAATGAAATACCATCTCGGCACCCGAATACCCGTGAGGGGATCGATTGTATACAGCTTGATAAGGAGAGTATACGCCCCGAACGTGTTTCTTACTCGGCCGGAAAGGTGTTTGGTGTCACATACGGCTCTTGCTTACGAGGTGTAGGTCCTGATAGCACCGCAAGGATTGGAGTCGAAGCGTGAGTAATATTTGTATCGGAGTCTAGGTAGGTAACTAGGGAGACAGCAGCTGTTATCGCGTTGATAGACCCTCGAAACTGTGTGCTACTCGACCAAAAGAGAATGTCCTCTAGTGGTGAGCCCACTAGATGGTATGTATGATATCCCGTAGATTCCTGAGTCCTGACAGCCGTCGCTAGTCGGCGGTCATGTATATGCATGGACATTGATCCGCGTTGGACTCAGAATGACAATATCTAGGAGAGGGAAATGAATAAGAGTCTAAGAAGGCAAGGAAGGCCTGTGGCATCAGACTTGCATCCAATCGCATATGTAAAATCCGGAAGAAACGCAAAAACTAAGCAACCATAGATTCATGAAAACAACCAGTCTATCTAATAAAAACACAATAGTTGAAACTTCATAACAAGCTCCACAACCGCAACACTATTCAAATAGTTAGTTAACTAGCTAACTAAAGACCCAGCTTAATGTTCGCCTTGAACCCCAGAAGGCTGATCCTTCAAATCCAACGAAAATATATGCCAGGGTATCCTAACAACCCAAACACCTTACCCTAGCACCCAGAAAATAAACGAAAGATCAGCCCCTAGCCTATGGCCGTAATGGCAAAGAGCAAAGAAAACAATTTGCAACGCTCCAAAAGCCGCAAGAAGAAGTTCAGCATGCGACCCCACGAACACAACTAGCGATTCTACCCCGATCTTCTCATCATCGGATCGGTCAATAGTGACATGGCTCGTCTTGGACGCCATTACGACGGACGATTATGCAAATCAAGATAATGGACGCCGGCCACAGAATTGACCATGGAATAATAATATATTCATCTTCATCCGGTCGGGTGGTATGTTTCTAGCTCTCTTGTATTGCGCTTCGGCCGAATCGATTATGCGCGCGTCGATATCGAATCAATCACCCCAGGCACAAAAGACCGTTTCCATCCTAGTCGGCCGATGATAGAGGCGCCTCGTTTTCGCAATCGATAGGAAGCCGAAGCGAGCTGGGAGCTTGTATATCATAGCAGCCAATGTATAGTTTCAAATATTGACCAGCGTATACCTCAGAATCTCGACGTCTTCTTGTTACACATGCTACACAAGCAGACAATATGCATTCCCTCACAGACAGCCCATTGTCCACACAACTCGATACCCCACTCGCCATATCTGATGATGGAAATGACCTTTCATCTGCCACCAGCGTGACTGAGAATCCAAGCGAGCCTGCATCGCACAACTCCCGCGATGATGTTGCTATTATCGGAATGGCATGTCGTGTTCCTGGCGGGGCAAATTCACTGTCCAAGCTTTGGGAATGGCTCCTACAGAAGGGAGACGCCTCTGGCGATATGCCTGCGTGGAGATGGGAGCCATATCGTCATCGACACCCAGATATACTCGCTAGCACGACTTCAAGAGGGTACTTTTTAGAGGGGATTGAAAATTTCGATGCATCTTTCTTTTCTGTCTCGCCGCGCGAAGCCGAACAGATGGATCCGCAACAGCGGATCGCTTTGGAGGTGGCATGGGAGGCTCTGGAAAATGCGGGAATCGCTCACCACCGGCTAGCCGGATCTAATACAGCTGTTTATATGGGAGTCAACTCAGATGATTATGGGAAATTGATTCTCGACGACCTGCCCAGTGTGGGCGCCCATATGGGTGTTGGGACAGCGTACTGCGGGATCCCGAGTCGGATTTCGTACCTGCTGGATCTTATGGGTCCGAGTTTGGCAATAGATGCTGCATGCGCCTCATCACTTGTTGCAGTTCATCATGCTCGTCAGGCTATCCGAGCAGGCGAAACAGACTTGGCGATTGTCGGAGGTGTCAATGCTCTTTTGGGGCCCGGTCTGACTAGGGTACTGGACGAAGCCAGGGCCATTTCCCCGGACGGGAAATGTCGGTCGTTTGACGAGTCAGCCAATGGATATGGTCGGGGAGAAGGCGCTGGTGTTGTAATATTAAAACGTCTGGATCGGGCCTTAGAGGATGGCGATCATATTGCTGCTGTTCTAAAAGGAACAGCTGTATGTTCCGACGGCAAGACAATAGGAATTATGGCCCCGAACGGTAATGCCCAGAAATTAGTTGCCCAAAATGCTCTTCTCGAAGCTGAAGTGCCTGCCGATTCAATTCTCTATGTGGAAGCTCACGCGACATCGACGAGTCTAGGGGACCCCATCGAAACAAATAGTCTTGCTGAAGTGTACGGCTCCGGGTCTGGAAGGGAACGTTCTAGCCCGTGCTTCATCGGATCTATCAAATCTAATATCGGCCATCTGGAAGCCGGAGCGGGTGTCATGGGCCTGATCAAAGCTGTCATGGTATTGCAACATGGTTTAGTGCCTCCGCAAGCGAACCTGGAGAAGTTAAATCCAAAAATTAGCTGGGATGATAACCTCCTGCATGTGTGCAGGGAGGCGACAAAATTACCGGTATCTACAGCTCCTCCTCGGGCAGCGATTGCGTCGTATGGATATAGCGGGACTGTAGCCCATGCGATCATCGAAGCCGCCCCATTCCCGCTACAACGGAATGCCTCCTTGACATCCACAAACAACCAGAATGTTCCATCCTTAGTGCTACTATCTGCTCCACAGGATAGGCGCCTTCCGGAAGCAGCGGGTGCATTGGGGAAATGGTTCCAGGAAAAGAGACATTCCATCTCATTGGCTTCTACAGCCGCGACCCTTGCAAAGCATCGCGCACACCACAGGTTCCGAAGTGCAATTGTTGCTGAAACTGTGGAGGATACAATCACGGCACTCGTCGATCTATCTCGGGGGATGAGTAGTCCTTGGATTGTTACAGACCGCATGGCTCCCTCAGAAGCTACCCAGAAAGGCGTGGTTTGGGTTTTCTCTGGACACGGCGCGCAGTGGAATGAAATGGGCCAGGAGCTCTTCCGTTCACGTCCGGAGTTCGCGGACGTCGTTCAGAAATTAGAGCCCGTCATTCAAGCCGAATTAGGCTTTTCTGCCACAGATATACTTCACTCCGGTACTCTGGATCGGTCTGACGTTGTCCAGGCCATGACTTTCCTCATGCATCTAGGCATAGCAGCAGTACTTGGGGTAGAGGCTGGGCCTCCAAGCGCCATCGTCGGTCATTCTTTGGGAGAAGCTGCTGCCGCAGTTGTTGCAGGGGCAATTACATGGTACGAAGGAACTTTGATTGTGTGTCGGCGAGCTCGGTTGTACCGTCAGCTCATGGGTCAAGGAGCCATGATTCTGGTGAGGTTGAGTGCCGAGGAAGCGTGTTCCCGCTTGAGAAACGTGCCATCTTCTGTCGACGTTGCCATAGATGCATCTCCGAACTCGTGCGTTCTGTCGGGGGCAGTCACCGCAATCGAAGAGTTGAGTGGGAATCTCAAGCAAAGTGGTATTGAGGTTCGCCAGGTGGCTACGGATATTCCTTTCCATTCTCAGCTATTGACCAAACTCGCCGATCGACTGCGTGATGCCCTCCAAGGCGAAATCAATCCACAGGGACCTTGTATTCCACTTTATTCCACATCCCAGTCAGAACCACGCACGGAAACGTTTCGTGGCGTCGAATACTGGGTAGACAACATGATTCAACCGGTACGACTGAGGTCCACGGTTCAAAAAATGGTCCAAGATGGATTCCGTGTCTTTGCAGAAGTGTCGACCCATCCCATTGTCACCCATTCAATTGACGAAACCGTCAACGAGAAAACAAAAGATAGGTATTTAATAGTGCCAACAATGACCCGCAACCAACCAGCGATGAAGAGCATTCTCAGGATGATTGGCCATCTGCATTGTTTCGGTTGTTCTGTATCCTACACTAACCTTACTCCGGATTCTCAGTGGTCATCCGAGGTCCCCAGAACGATTTGGAGCCATCAACGATTCTACAAAACGGTCGCTAAGCCTCAACCAGCACAGCTAGATACTCACAATCCGTGTGCGAACGATTTGTTGGGTTCCCGTACCGCCGTATGGGGTACCAAGCAAATACTCTTTCAAACGTACCTGAACGAAGACAATCGGCCATACCCAGGACGTCACCCGTTACATGGATCCGAAATAGTCCCAGCGGCGGTTTTGTTGAACACGATGCTCAATGCCACGGCCACAAACTCCCTCGAGGATGTTTCACTAAAAGTTCCCGTTGTTGTCTCGCCGCCGCGAGATATTCAAATACACTACGATATGCACCGGCTCAGGATCGCCTCGCGAATGCGCTCGTCGAAACTGGTTACAAGCGCTGACGAATCATGGTTGGTAAACAGTACCGCCAGGATTGGTTTGGCCGGTAGAGGGCTATCTTGTTCTATCAATTTAGCGGAGCGACGGGCCCGGATGCCTCAAAAATTATCAAACACATTCTCTGTGGACTACCTTGCTTCAGTCGGTGTCCCGGATATGGGTTTCCCATGGGTGGTTGTCGATCATGTGGCGAATGAAGAAGAGATGTTGGCCCAGGTGGATGCAAACCCATCGAACGCACGTGGCATGAATAATACATGGACCTCTATGATGGATGCAGCTACCTCTATAGCCTCCACCCTCTTCCACCAAAAGCTTCGTCTGAGGATGCCAACGTCCATTCGGAGCATTACTGTGAAGAGAGATATGCCCAGTCCGAAGAGAGGTTTTATTTATTGTTCCAAGACCAGGGATACGACCGATACTGCGGATGTTTTCGTCTGTGATGAGAAAGGCAAGGTTCTTATCAAATTTCGCGCCTTGGCATTTGCAGGAATTGAGGGCGAGCAGTTTTCCCACAAGAATATGAATGGGCTTGTGCATCGCATTTGCTGGCCGCCAACACAGTTTGCTGAACAACCCCTAGACTTATGCCACATTGCGTTTCTGTTAACCGAGTCAGGTGATGAAATCTTTTCTGACTATCCTATCCAGGAGTATCAAAAGCAACTTCAGGATGCCGGAGTCACGACCTCTGTCCATTTCAGCCCGAGTGATCTGCCTCTGGAATGCTCCAGGACCATTGTCGTTCATATTCCTCAGACCGCACGGACTGGGGTCACTGTATTTGATGCTGGAGCCAAGTCTTGCGAGATTCTTGTAAAAGCAATGCAAAGATTGGTCACAAAATTGACGAATACAAAGCTCTTTACCATAGTGAATGGAAAGACAAGCAACTATTGGAGTTCATTGGGATACGGCCCGCTTTACGGCCTAAGCCGTATCATGCAGTCGGAAAACCCTAAACACTGGGGTGGATTGGTGGAGGTAGAAGACGAGAAATTCCCCCTTACTGTGATCAAGTATGTTCAGGGCGCAGATGTGATCAAAATCCATGACGGTGTACCGTGTACCGCCCGCCTTCGATCGTTCCCACATGAGGCCGGGACAATCAAGCCGGCCAAGCTTACATTCACACCAAGCGGAACGTACCTCATAACGGGTGGACTTGGGTCATTGGGTTTAGAAGTGGCAAAATGGATGTTAGAGAACGGCGCTTTCCGCTTAGTACTGGTTTCCCGACGAGAGCTTCCATCACGGTCCCGGTGGACACAGCCAGAATTTGAACAAGACTCGGCTATTCGACAAATTATTGCCCTTGAGAGTCTCGGAGCCACCATTCATATCATTTCCCTTGATATCAGTCTGGGTAGTGGTGCCAAAAAGCTCAGCGAAGCTCTTGAAGGTCTCTCACTCCCCCCGATTGCTGGGGTAGTTCATGCTGCTGGAGTTCTCCACAATCAGTTACTAATAGACGTTACCGCTGAAGCGTTCAACGAGGTGTTGGTTCCCAAGATCCAGGGAGCCTTAAACTTACACTCCCTTTTCCCACCGGGTACGTTGGAGTTCTTCGTCATGTTTTCCTCTTGCGGACAATTAGTCGGATTCCCTGGGCAAGCCGCATACGCCAGCGCAAATTCGTTCTTGGATAGTCTGGCCGCGCATCGCAGACAGCAGGGAGACCACACAACATCAATTCTCTGGACTAGCTGGCGAGGTCAAGGAATGGCGGCTAGTACTAAATATATCAATGCCGAGCTACATGCCCGTGGGATCACTGACATAACGGTCGAGGAAGCTTTCGTGGCGTGGGCGAAAGTTGCTTCACTGGATACTGATCATGCTGTCGTCCTGCGCTCGCGGCTCCTTGAAGCTGATGAGCCTCTACCTCATCCGATCCTCCGGGATATTGCATTGCGACGGGAGCGAAGCTCTGATGCTTGCCACATGGAGCAGCAAACCATGGCGGATGGAAATCAGTTGGATCAGCAGCCGAATATGGAAGAGTATCTCACTAAAGTGATCACTAGATGTGTTGCGCAGTCACTCTCAATTCCAGAAGCAGAGGTGGATCCGCTGGTGGCACTTTCAGAGATGGGCATGGACTCGGTCATGACGGTGTCCTTTCGGGCGTTGTTGCAGCAAGCACTGAAAGTCAGGGTAGAGCCGACGTTAACCTGGAAATGCCCTACTGTACAGCACCTGGTTCAGAATTTTCAGCAGTATTCAGCTCGTACAGTGAGTCAAATTGACTGAGAGAGTCTTGAAGACACATCTTTTCGCAACTTTTCTAGCGAGGCTTAACTAGTTAAGTTAGTTACAGGATGGGAGAGAAATGCACGTCTCTTACCCCTCATCCACTCGCTTAACATAACCAACCACCCAACTCAACCTTCGATCTTCAAATTATGATAAAATGGTTAATGAACGAGCTATTGAGCTTGCAATTGAAGATTTGAAATTTCAAGAAGCTTTAAATTATAGATCTATCACAAAAAATTCATAAATTTATATAGGGTCGTACATCGTCAACGAGTGATGAATAACCAGTGTTGTACGGAGTACAGAGAATCATACTAACCCTATAACTATGGGCTAAGTCTCTGATGATTAGAGACTTTATGCCGATTTCTATTTAGATTTATGCCGAACATGTAACTGGCCCGTTACGGAGGAGACTAACCAGTTAGGTAGTAACTAACCAGCTCCAAAACTAACTACGGCTTCCCCGGCGAGCTCCCCGGTCGGTAACCAACTACTCTGCTAGTACACCATAGCCTACTAGTAGCAACTTGGTAAACTGATCCGATAGACTTGGTTAAAACTCGACAAGGCTGGCAATAGTACTCCGTACATTCCATCCATTTACAAGAGCAGTACGGGAATAGGAGGATTGGACAGCAACAAAGCGAATACACACCGCCGATTGTCTCTATGCATCTATTATTAATAGTTACTCCGTACAAGTCTAATGCTTTGTCTTTTTTCCCCCTCATTTTCTCTCGCTTTGTTTCTAAACTCCACTGGTTCAACTCTATCAATGTCAAGAGCCGTGGAGGATGGGCTTATTCTCCGCTCTCCCAGCATTCAGAGCTTCTCTCTCATTAACTCCTCCGTATGGTCAGCCACTTTTCCTCTAAAGCGGTCAGCTTTGACTGGGTTAAGCCTCGTATCCTTTCACTCAAACCTATCTCTCCTCGTGGAAATATGCCTCTCGCCAAAACTCGCCAGACTAAGAGGCCTCGACTGTCATTGAGCTGTAACGTTTGCCGCCGACGGAAGGTCCGCTGTGGGAGAGAACATCCGACTTGTAGTAATTGCACGAGAATGAACGAGATCTGCATCTATAGCTCCATGACCCATGATCCATCCACTGGGAAGGTGAGACCCGCCTCTCCAGCCGAGGCGCTCGGATACGATCCTGGATGCAACTCAAACCAGGAGGCATCAGAGAAGCCGTTGCCCAATAGGACGGGGCCTAATGAACCTTCATGGTACACGGGTGATATCCAGCTAAGTACTCCCCCGGACTGGGTATCCTACCACAGGCAGCAAGGAAATAGCCGTATCACCTCCTCTACCACGTCGTCCTCCGGCCCGAGCCTGGCACATTCTCCACAACGAAGACATCTGCCAGACCTTGTATACCCGACAGTCCCATCATGGGAAGAGACCCTCCAAAGTGCCCGCCACAATGGGCAAAATCGCAATGCAGGTGTAACACAGCAGTCAAATGAGTCCATCGATTTTTCCACCCAACAACAAGGCCCTCGCAGCGACAGGGACATTTTGCCTCCAGGTCACGTCAGTTATCGAAGGGGAAGCCGCGTACGCTACATCGGAAGGGCGTTCTGGGGACTAGTCAACGGAAAGGTGGGTTCCTGAGTTTATCAGGAATGGAAGAGGCAAATCTAGCTGACTAGTTAACTACCGACAGGAAACACTCAGCGATGACTTCTTTGACGAGAACCATGACCTTAGCTCGGATATGCCTCAGCGACATATTGCTGTTGTAAAATTGGCAAATCTTCTCCGTTCTCTTCCAACACAGCCGGTTTGTGATGCATTGATTCATTCCTTCTTTGTTGGAGTACGACCAGTTTACCCTCTTGTTCATAACCCAACATTGCAAGCCGACTACAATGAATTTTGGGATTGGTGCAAAAATAGTGACACCACACTTCCGCCCGATAAGCTCCGCAATGATCCCACTTTTATCTGCCTCCTTTTTGCAGTGCTGTACTGCGGAGCTTCAGCCGCACCTCCGTGTATTTGGGCATCCCCCAAGCTTCAAGATCTCCAAAAGGAAGCAGCCGTAAGCCACTTGAAAGCAGCATATTCTGCTAGCTTAACTATGTGCCAACATGTGGAGCACCCGACTTTTAATACCCTTGTGTCTTCCCTATTAACTCAACCCTTCATGGAGCCCGAGCGCGAATCTCTTCGGCACTCGGTCTTTACGAGCACCGTGGTCCGTCTAGCGGAGAGCATGGGTCTACATATCGACGACAATTCGACGAAAATCGATCCGATTTCCAAAGAGCTTCGGCGTCGCGTCTGGTGGCACATTGTCTGGCTGGATGCTCAAGCAAGCATTTGTAGTGGCCTACCGACACACTGCCACTGGAAGGCACTTGATGCCGTGGCCATGGTCAAGGAAACGCGAGACGAAGACATCGGGAACTCAGCCAACACCTCATCCTCTGATCCTTCCGTGCCGATGCTTTATGCCATTGGCCGATTCGAAACGGCCCGGTTACAATGCCTTCTAATCCATCACCTGCAAAATTCCGGAAAAATGACGCGTGTGAAACTCAATGAGCTCATTGCCGCTGTTGGGAAATTCCGTCAGACGATTGATGATCTGATTGCTCGCATTCCTGCCCAGGGAATCCCAGAGAAGGGCTTCATTCCGTCTCGCTTGGCGAATGCGTCTCCTCTAACACATTCCAATCTCTATGAAGACAATGCCACACAACCGAACGTGTTCGCCATATGGGCGAGGATCATGCTTACTCTGCTGAAGTCCGAGGTAGTGATATTGCTACAAAAGCCTTTCCTTGGCAATTTGGACTCTAAAGACCCTAAGGTGCAGAAGTCGTGGACAAGGTATGCCATGCTACCCCGCCCCCCTCTCCCACCCTCGCCCCGAGGACATGTCCGTAGGATCCAGAATTCCTCATGGATTCCCATTCCACTTTGGCCTTGCCTCGGCGGCCATTACATTTAGTCTACTATAATGCCAGCAGTACGACATTTTGTTTAGATCAATCCATGACTTCGAACTAAGCAAAGGCAATGGGGATGTGGCAGCCGCATATTTACCCGTTTGGAAACAAGCCTCTAATCAGAGCGATAACTGACGCGGTAAATTTTATAGTATTACCCAACTAAGCGTGAATTATCTCCGAAATTACCTACAATTATACCGTGTTCCGGCACTTGCACCCTACATCTGGTTCTGTTGCAGTTATTATGGCGCTTTCCAATGTACATTTCTTGCCTTGCTTTACCTTGATCACCAGCGAGAGACTCAACACATCCAGTTAGCCCGATATTGTGTTGATGAGGTTATCGACCATTGTATATCCGAACATCAGAACGTGGACAATAATCTTCCAAAAGACAGCTCGGATACACAAACACCCATCCCTCTAGCCAAGACCATTCTCATTTGTCTTCAGAAAAAACTCAATTTACCAAGAAATTCCACCGACAATCATCAATCCCAACCGTCGGAGCCGGTTACCGATCGATTTACTGGTCCTTCCTCTGCCATTGCCAAACCCAGGCCACCGAATAGAGGGCTAAAGCGGCCACACCCGTCGCCAACATGCAACAACGATTCCGCGTCTGTAGGTAGTGTGTCTGTCGATGCATCCAATTGCCTGGCGATTGACTTAGCGACTCCTTCTGAGAATGTTCCCGAGTTATCTGACTCTGAGGCTTGGGCATCGCTCTTGAACTATGAGGCGGACGATTTATTCCTCCTAAACTCCGATATTGAAATGAACTTAGATGACATTTTCATTGCCGGTTTGTCTACGCCTGACCGGAGGCAGTCTAAGGGAGACGAAGACTCATCAGCGGCTCCTGGAAATTTGGAGCATTTCTAGCCTTAAAACCCACCTTTTCCAAGGGAGGAGAGAAAAAAAGACGTAAGAAAGAGAAAAGGACAGACAAAAGTGTAAAACCTTAGACCCAAGGACTATAAAATACTGGATGGTAAAGAACGTGGGAGGGAAGATCTGTTTTTTGGTTAGCCAACACGAGGATATTTACTAGACAGGGGCCCTTTCCAGATAGGAAGTGGCTCAGATATGCCACATAAACAAAAGTACGATTGGAAATAGATTCTTTATTCCGACACCTTGCATGTGCATAGCTTTGCTATGCCCAACCGAGCCCTAAGAGTGTTCCTTAGCACTCATTCCCAAAGCAAAATAGCTGAGCTGGGGCTTGTCCGATCTGGATTGGTTCAGGTATATGTAACCTGCGCCGACTTAATCCAGCTGCAGCGGGTTCGTTGTGAGTAGGTGCTGGATAGAGATAGCCGGCGAATGCTACCAATGATGGACTGCATATTCAGAGGAGAGAGATTTGATGTTTTCCCCTTGTGCTCCAGAGACATTGTCCTGTGTCAGATTTTATAGTTGCTCCGTATGTCTTGATAAGGATGTCAATGCGGTAGCGACGTAGACGGACCTGGCGTTAGGGGCATCGTACAGGACAAGGCGAAGCGAAATGTAACTCGGGACCGAAGTATTCAATTCGGCGCTGAAACTCGGCAACGCGGCCCGAAAAGCTTGTGGAGAACGATTGCCGAATGGCGATGGGCTCGGCCGAACAAGAATCTCTTTAGGCATCTTCCCCTGCGAGCGAGTGGGTGGATTTTATATTTAGTTTTGGAAAAAGCCGCTTTTCAACGTAGGTAATCACTCTTACTACTGGCATCAATATTGACATCCCATTAGTTATTCACTACGGATAGTGAATAACTATCTAGCTAATCTTCCGTCTGAAGTGGCTTACTGTCGGCCGAATGCTGAGTCACAAAACTGAACATTTGTCATCCAACAAAACCAGCAACAAAGAGAATATCAAGAAGCTGAACCATAGCTTTGCTAACTTGTTATAGTCATTATCAGAGATATAGTTAATTACTAACTACACAGTTGATGATAATGTATTGAATGATGTTAGGACCTGAGACCTGG
>LJPJ01001873.1:0-11641 GCA_001430935.1 Amauroascus verrucosus
AGCATAGATAGTTCGGACTTCATTAATAAGTTGCTCCTCTGTGATTTGCCGGGTCTCAGGTTGCAGGGTCAACTTATTGACAGGCTTATTATTATCCTGTTTTTCCAGCATTGACATTGAGGCAACGGGAGAATCAAAGTCATAAGCTGAGTGCTTTTTTGCACCAGCAAAGACTCTGTGGGTTCCATCATCATAATTCGGTGTGAAGCCAGTGGGTTGTGGCCGTGGGGGAAAGCTGGAATCCTGAAGTTGTCGCTTGCGAGACTTGCCAGGAGTGACGGACCTATCCCGGAGTTGTAGTTCTTCTAGACGAGGGGTCTCGGGGGGTGTTCTGGAGGAATAAGGCTTGACGCTGCAGTTGTCAAAGCTCCTTTTAGACATGTCAAAATGGCGGGTTAGTTCAATTTGCCCGGGAAGAAGGGAGAGGAGGGTTTGGCAGACAGGTGTTCTCTCACCCACGTTCATGCGAAGAGTCGTGGTCACGTGATTGTATACAGGGAGTAGTCGCGCTAGTTGTCGGCGACAACATTTTTCGGGGCTTTGCAGCTGTGAGGGAATTTTTGAAGAAGAGAGGTTCAAAGCGATTGTGAACATCTGAGTCTTGGAGTAAACCACTTAAAAGCCAGCCAAACCTACATCACATCCCTTTCTATTCGGAGCGATGGCCTTAAATATCACTTTTGTCCGTGACAGAGTTAGGAAAGCCAGCGCGACCCAGTCGACGGCTCTCGCTCCTGCAGACGCCTAAAAAAGATCGCCTTCGTCGCCTTCGCTGTCTGGCGAACCATTGCGGGATGCCTTCCACATGATTGGGGGGAAATCCGGCCTTTTTGGCCAAATGCCCCACAACGGCATGTGGCGTTGAAAACCTGGTCAAGCCTCATGGGTGGCGCCAGTACACATTCGGAACGACTGTAAATATGCGAATGTACTATGTATGGAATCGTTGCGTAGTTGTAGAAACATTGAAATATAGAGTCCGGTATTGCAATTAATGAAATAAAGAAAAGACAACACACTAATAATGACAAGTATTTTTAAATGTTATTGTCTATCTAAATTATTATACTCCGTAAGTCCAGTCTACAAAGTAAATGTCCTGCTCTTTAGTACATACAGTACACCTCGACACCCCTGCGATCGGCTAGCTAAATTTGGTGATATTCCAGAATATCAATCCGGCCTGTCGGAGTCTACCGATGTGGCAAGAAAGTGTCATATATCCTGTTTAAAAAGACCGTGGTTTCTCTAACTACCTCCTTCGCTTACTTCTTCTTCTCCTCATATGGTCTCACCTGTCTCGTGGCCATAATCCGTGAACATGTCTTCTTCAGCTCGATTTCCAGCCCACTTTCTGGTACCGTTGGGACCGCTCCGAAATCGGTTTGCGGCGTATCATAGGCCACCATGGGTGGCCTTGTGCATCCTTCTGATAGCCGAAATTTAGGTATAAAGAAAGTATCCTCTCCCACCAGTAACCTAAGTAAGACCTAACTTTCAGCCGCAGAGTCAATCCAACCCAACTATGATGAATGCGAGCGAAATTCATCTCTAGTTTCACCATTTTCTGTACAGCCTTGTAGGGAGGCTTTCGAGTTTTGCAACAAAAGGACGTGGCAGGGCGCTTGCATTCCAGCCCTTGTCTCATACATGTCATTATACACTTAATAGGAGTTCTAGCTATTCCTCGCAGTAGCTCCGGAATTCCCGCAAGCAGGGACGCGGGGGGACACGGAGATAGTATTCCTCCCTCCGTCCACTCGGAATTACAGATGTTGGTGCGAACGTGCGGTGAGATCCGAGAGGCAAAGATCGTTTTAGTACTCTCAACTTGGTAGGATTAGAACCCTCATCTTTCAGGCTTCCCGTGCAGAGCCTACTGGTGTCGCGTGCTAATCCTCCCCTTTTTCGTCGGGTGACAAAAAGCCCATGGCTCGAGGTAGCTAGGCCCGCCTCTGTAAAACTCTCCCAAACCTGCCCGCAATAGCACAACAATCCTTACCAACTACTTAATAGCTAATTGTTCGGAGGTTATTTGAGCGGCGTGGTGCGACTGACTGACTCTGTTATGGTCAAATGATATCATGGCCGCTTGGAACGCCTCGATGCGTTACATACATACTGACTACCAGAAGGCGAAAAGTCGCCCATCTAGACGCCGAAGTCTTACCACAATCAAGTCTGAGATACGGAAGGCAAATCTGACACAACTCGCATGGGTTCGCTCGCCACAAAGGCAACCATGCTATTGCGTTACACTCGATGTTTTTGCCATCGTGCCCTTGTTTATACGGTGAGCTCTTTTAGGCTACTCTAACTACAGGAGTGCAGCATACTCTATTGATGCACAAGCATCTATCAAGCCAAAGAGATTTGCAGAGAGGAAGTGCATGCGCTGTACATACATACGGAGTATATTGGTGCAAAGCCAGCCAGCCAGCCATCAGAATAGATGAAGTCCGGTTTACATCATATTAATTAACCGCTACGGAGATTTGTTGATTTACAAATCTTCGTTACACAGCCAATATACCGGATTTTTCCATCAAGACCTTCAGCTTTCCCTGATATACATAAGAAATAACTAAATTGCTGTCCTTGACTAAAAATTACATTCGAAATAATAGCGGTTGGGTTTTTAACAACAAAAAACGTAATGGAAAACAAGCTTTACTATCCGAAAACCAAAAAGGTTTGGCGTTCCTGTTAGTTAGGCATCCTGTGGGTGACCGAGGTTGCTTCCTAGAGTTACCGATTGGTGGACTCCGTACACTTTTGGATCAAGTTTTGGCCCCCACAGTCTCGATGGTGATTATGTTGCATGGACTCAAAAAAGATTTGTGATTAGTTGGTTATTTGGCTTGGCCCCCTATTAAATTAACATCATCCCTTCTAGCCCCTAGCAGTTAACCATGTTATCACACCACTCCAAGCTCTTTTTCTAGAACAGTACGGAGTCATGCCCCCCAGTATCTCACTGGAGGCTGAAAGGTTTCGGTACTTTGAACCCCGCTAGAGGGTTCGAAAGTCTCTATCAGCGATGCAATTCATTTGTCGAGGACGCTAAAATGATCCCTTAGTACCAAAACGCCAGGAGCAGCGAGACCAGTTGAAAAGGGCAATCCGAGCACCTGTTAGCTCCAACCTGTCGTCCACATTGACGCCAGAAACTGCAATCCTGCGTCGGAATTAGTTAGATTAGTGAGATCTCCTTTGTTTCTCTTTCTTTTTTTTTTTTTCCTTTTTTTTCTGGAGAGCTGCACACTTTCATTGGTGCGAGATGAAATTCACCGCTTGATTGTCAAAATGTTGCCTTATTTTTCTCCTTCTTCTTTCCTTCTTCCTGTAGCTGTCTAAATCCCGCGCAATTGGCCATGGCTACCTGTCTCTTTGGCCTATATCTATTTGTTTTATGCCGCTCGGCCTCAAACAACGAGCAAGACAGGGGTGTGGGGTTGCAACCCGTTTTGAATCCCTCGCCGGTTTGACGTGGGACAAGCTATCAATCCTGGCTGAATTTCGAATTGCATGGTATGTGCAGGGCCCTCCTCGAAAAGCAAAAAGAAGGCCTAAATATCTGCGGGTGCGCAGCCTGGTAATCAGTTCAATGTTGCAAGGCCATCTCTCGCTCTCTAGCTTGTTTTTTTTATTATTGTTGGCTCAAAAGTCTGATTGGACAACCGAGGTCGGCTTTCGAGGCGCGCTCTCATTCAAGCTGCAAGCAGGACGCCTATCAGAAGAAAAACGAAGGCAATTCTCTGAAACCCAATTCTTCCTTTACCGAAATGAGAGGGGAAGCTTGCGTCTGAGCGGCACGGGTGACTTAGCTGTCCATCCAATGCCGTACTTTTAGACTTAGTAACTTATTTTGAATATCATCATTTCCTTGAACATCAATGGATTGTTTATGATACGGTATCGGAGTATTGGAGTGATTGGATGTCAGAGAAAACAGCAGAAAGAAGAACCTACAATCTTATTTGCCCATACCAAAAAACAAAGAAGAAAAGAGAAATTCATAAGTGTCATTGACTCACGACTGGTCTTCCAGTTTCCGGCCTGGCCTTTGTAGATCCTATGCGCTTGGACTTCAAGCATGATAGTTAATAGTTGATCAAGACCTTGCATGAATGACCGCAAGGCAGTGGCGCAGCACAACTAAGGTAAAACGATCAGGGGATCTGACTTGCTATGTATGAGTTTACTATGGGATACAACCCGGTCATTTGACCCTGCATTCTTGGCTGTTGATGCCTCACAGGGCGGACGAAAAAAACATCCACACACACACGCACCGACTTCAACCAAGAAAACCCGCCCTCGCCAGGCTGCTTACCCAACTGTGGGCATCGGCTTTGGCCACGTGTGTGCTGTCCTTCTCTCCTGTAAATCAACCAGGCTTCACCGGAAACAATCTGGAGTTCAGCCATCCAACCCCACACAACCTTCCTCCCCCTTCCTCTCTCCTCCCACCCAGTATTTTACTCTTATCGAACTAATTAAGCTCCCGGTAAACGTGATCGGTGGCTCTTGACTTGATCAACTCTTCAAGGTTGAATATCCAAGGTTTGCCTATTTTGAAATCCTAGCCCATTAGCCAAGTACAGCGAGCAGGTTTATATAGCAACAGGGCAACCGCCCATGAAATGCCTCCAAAAACACCCCCCTTCGCTTATTATCTGCCTGGCCATTTTACAGAAGGTGAAGGATTGGAGCCAGCAGCTTTTTTTTCCCAGCCCTGTCATGCCACTGAACATTCCATTTCGGAAAAATTGGGAAATCACCCTTGGGAGGCTCATTAACCTAACGCCTCTTGAGACGCCCAGAGCTGTATCCACCAGATGAAACCTAACCACTGACGTTCTGGACAGCAACTACCATTAACAAGGCCGAAACTCCGAGACCAGCCCAATTTTATCCTTGGCTTAACTAGACAAAGAGACAAAACTTCGCCACTCAAATGAGAACAGAGTAGAGGCCAAAATACATACATTCCAAAAGGTTAAGCAGCCAAAGCAACCACAAACAATGTTTCGCCCATGCAAGCACGTGTTTGGCCGGCCGTATATCAGAAAGGAGGGTTGGAAAATGAATTGGAAAAAGATGAAGGTACCGAAACAATTCAGTGAAGGTAAATAAGTGACGATTTCAGTAAGTACAAGAATCCTCCTACAACAGCAAAAGCTCCGTATATGAAGGGTATAAAAATGGCGAGAAATGTGCCATCAGCTAAGATCACAGGCAACGCGACAAAAACGAATAGCCACCAGCTACATTTAGGGCGGATAGATCCGAAACTGAAAGCATTTTAGTATTTCGACATCCAAGACTCATTGTCTATATGGGGCAAACATACTTTCTCTCTAACCGGTTTCCGACACAAAGGGCATGTTGCGTTTCCCACAGGTCTTGTGGGAGCAGCTGGGAACGAGGGAATTTGCTGTTCTGCGCACCATCGACAGAGAATAGCATGGCCGCAGGGGATGAGGACGGTATCGACAATCTGGCCCAGGCACACTTGGCATTCAAAGTTAACCTGCATTTCAGAACTTTCTTTGGGCGCTGGTCGTCCATCATTTTGGTTATCAAGGCCTTTTTTCATTGTGGCCCCAGCGTTTTCTACAGCACGTCGATTATATTCGTTCCTTCGGTCAAAGGATTCTGCGCGATGTTGAAGGGCAGCTTGACGCAGAGCGTTCATATAGCGAGGATTACTCGTTTGGACATGCGATGCCGAATGGCTGCTTGTTCCACTGGTTAAAATTTGGCGGTGGACTCCGTTGAACCCCAACGGCCTCCGCTGCGTATCTGGTTGAATGCGACGACGAGTATTTGGGTATTCTGACGGGCCTGTATGCGGTCTGTTTTCCATTGTGAACGCTTCCGTGTGGCTACGACGTGGTGTTGGGAGCTGGTCTGGTGATCTGGTATCAAGGTTTGTGCGGGAAGGAGTGCCCTGTGGCATCTGGGAGCCTCTAACCGCGGACCCTGCTCTAGGCATAGTAGTAGGCGTCGTTCCGTTATTCGTGGGGCCGGGAAATTGAGTTTGATGGTGTAGCGGGATATCGATCGCTGCCGTCATAGCCATAGCGTAGGAGTTTGGTCCACGGTACGGGTTCGGACTCATCGGTACCATACTTGGAAGTTGGTTGCCTTGCTCAAGAAGAGCACGTCGTTCTAGTTCCTGCGCAATATATGCGTCCCATGCATGTTGAAAGACGAAGGGGTCCTCCAAAGGGGGTTGGGAAATGGGAGTATTACTTTCAGAATGGGCAGCTTCAAGGAAGGTACCTCTGGAAGTTGTATTGCCTGCTACCTGCTGAAGAAGCATTGAGTCAGGGTGTAAAGTGCTTCCATCGGTCGCTCCGGACTGAAGCGTCGTTGCCAGTACGTTCCAGGGGTCCAGAACTGCTAGAGAGCTTTGGCCGCTCAATAATTCACCTAGGACTCAAGTATAAGTATATTTCTGCGAGGCTAACTTTAGGTTTAAAGCCTTGCCTTGACTTTGAAATGGAATGGGGGACGCCTGGACTTGAGGCATGCTAGATGGTTCGGGATGCTGCTCATGGCTATGCTGACCTTGGCCTTGCCCATTGGTAAGGGATGCCCGATTATCGGATGGCCTACCTGGAGTATCAACCATGTTGCCAATGTTCGCATTTGGCTGAGCGGCTCTAGAGGTTTGAGTCACACTTGCAGATTGCTTTGTTTGAGAGCTTCGCCTATCTCTGTGTTCTTCACTCGATAGGGACCCGGAACCAGATGCCTCTAAAATCGGGTGCGTAGGTATTTGCTGTTCAGAAGAGCGGTTCGGCTGGCGTGAAGACGGAAATGGTGTGCGAGGATAAGATGGAAACCCATGAGAATGGGGAGTTGCAGCTGGCCAATGGCTGGGCGAAGCGGAAGAGGGAGTAGAATGAAGCCGATCGTTTCCCTTGGAGTAAGTGCGATCTGTTGCAGTTGGAATGAATATCAATAATTAAGGTAGAAGATATAAAGAGAAGTAGAGTCCGTCGAAGCACAGAGGATTATATATAAATAGGCTGTCGGCAGAATTTGACATTGCTTACCATAATACACTTGAGATCGTTTAGACGACCTAGTTGCAGGTCGACGGCCTGAAGCCGAAGGGACAGCGCCAGGGGTCGCAGTAAGGGTGCCGCGACGAGAAGAATTTGGAGGATCGGGGAGCTGAGGTCGGGTGAAATATTCATTAGAAGTTCGAGAGTCCGGGCTTGTCGTCTGCGATGTCTCTGGCATGTTGTGTACTTCCCTCTCTCCCATTCAACCCTACTGTAAGCAAAGACCTTGGATCCTACCATCCCATCTTAGTATCCATCCAGGAATGACATCAGAAGAGAGTAATTTGACACACCACCACCTCGCTCAACGTATGCCGGTGAACACACGAAAGGTTTTGTCTCTCCTTGGGCTGCTGGTATCGAGTCTCCAATAGTTTGTGGACTGAGAATTTATATCGCGATGGTTTCTCTTCAACCAAGTCTATCGCTGATGGCTTTCAAAACAACTTATTCAAAAATAGAAGTCTGGATGTAAACTTCTCAGTGAATGGATGAAATACCGATTCCCAGGAAAACTTGGAAAGCAAAATGGAAATGTGAAATGGAAAGCCTATGTGGATGAGCGATTACAAAAAAAAAAAAAGGGCCAAATACAATGAAAGAAACGGTGACGACAGAAGTTCCGAAAAATCTACTGCTTATGGAATTTTCGGAAGAAAACCAGTCACTGCAAAATACCTTTTGACAGCGAGGCAGGTATCGATAGTTTGGATGATGAGATGTTGAAAAGCAAGAGAGTCAGGGCAACGATATCTCATCAAAAATGAATGATGAAGAGACAGGCCATGTGGCGGGAGATGTGGTTTGGTTGAAAAGTAAAGTAACATTTGTTTGACATCCGTATTTAAGCAACCTTTCCGCCTGACCTTGCCATTGTCGAGATGGATCGCCTGGAAGGGAGAACCGAGCTCGCAAAGAGGAGTCGGTCCGGTGCTGCTGTTGATCGAGAGGTGTGGGGTCGGGCCTGGACGATGAGAAAAGCACTGTGATGGACTCGGAAGTTCATCCTTCTCCGTCTTCTTAGCTGTGCGTTCGTTATGCCAGGGCTGGTCAACGTCATCATCCGGGGACCAACTTCAGCGTCAAACTTCGAGCAATTCAGGACCAATAGCATGCGTGGTGTGGTTGGCCTTAAAAAAGACAATGAAAGAGATGAAAGCCCAGGGAGATATTAGGCTCTTTGACTTGCTGTTTCGCAGATGATCACACGCATGCATTGGGCGATGGCGAGTTGTTTGAGCAAGCCAGCCAATCAATAAACCATGTCGTTTTCTTTTGAAATCAGAACACAGGCTTCAGCTACTCAGCGGCAATAAATAAATAGCCTTTTTGAATCGTGAAGAAGTTACTTTTTTTTTTATATATATTTTTTTTGCCTGGATGCGTTCAGACGCAAACAGCGAAAAACCAATTTGCTTCAAAACAACAACTGGCTTATGTAACCAACTAGTTAACCAAGATCTCCTGCCAACTTCTTTGATCCTTTTCTCGGGGCACGCATGAAAAAGAATTTCATGATACCGCCGAAATATGGTCTAGGCACTCAATCTTACCAAGCTTGGAATATGTCCAGTCCTTACGGGACGATTTCTGGGCTGAACAGCGTTTGATGTGCCCAGACAGAATCTATAATGACATCTGCACCCGGCTGCTGCCACGCCATGATGCAATCCAAACCCGCACATCAACCTATCATTCCTCCTCCATGTTGCTGAGGACTCGATTTTTCTTACGGCATTTCCAAGCTCACCCAATTTCCAGGATGTCAACATTTACCCTTCCGGACATCCAGCCTCCCGTTGCTGTCCGGTTAACTCCGGATGTGTCTGAGAACCAACTTCTTTCGTTTCCTGCGTTCAAAATCTGGCTCTCGACTCTACAGCATTCGCTCTCTACGCAAAAGAATCCAATGCATGAATTCAATTCAGCTCCATATGCTCTTCGAAATATTGAAGTACAAGCCGTGGACTTCTTTGGCGGTAGCCGTTTAGGCTTCGTGAAGCTTAACGCCCTCGTCTCAAACGACAATGGGGAAAAGCTTCCTGGAGGTGTATTCCTGAGAGGTGGAAGCGTGGGTATACTGGTAGGGAAAATAAATCAAATCTTCTCTTTCGTGCCATTTGTAGTGTTGACTAACAGCGCCTCGTCTTATTTCAGCTTATCCTTCAACCCAATGACATCCCGCCTACCTCCGACGCTGAAAAACGCGTCATTCTGACAATCCAGCCCCGTATACCTGCCGGTTCTCTCGCCTTCCCGGAGATCCCAGCTGGCATGCTTGATGATAGCGGGACATTTTCTGGCGGCGCGGCAAAGGAAATCCAAGAAGAAACTGGGCTATCCATTCAGCAAGACGAGCTCATCGACATGACCGCACTCACTCTCAGTCTCGCTACCCGGGCACAAGGACCAACAGCCGGAGGAGATGTAATCGAAGAAAAGTTGCAAAATGGTGTATATCCGTCACCTGGAGGAAGTGATGAATTTATTCCCCTATTTTTATGCCAGAAACGGTTGAAGCGGAGTGAAATAGACAAGCTGCAGGACCAGTTGACAGGATTAAGAAATGAGGGCGAAAAAATCACCTTGAAGTTGGTGCCGCTGGAAGAATTGTGGAAAGAGGGCTCTAGGGACGGGAAGACGTTGGCTGCCTGGGCTCTTTACAATGGCCTACATGCCGAAGGGAAGCTGTGAACCGTGACAGATACCGCATATGGAAAGTTGTATCTACATTCCCTGCTTAATATAAGCATGTTCCATACGGTCAGTCGTGTATCGCCATTCTATCGATATATCTATGATTAAATCCAGCCATATACTACCCAAGATATCTACGCAATTAAATTCCATTTCTTCGCGATCTCAATCCCTTCCGCCAACGTACCGACCCTGGCGTCGATCGCATATCCCTCCGCTTCCAGCCGCTGTGTCTCGGCAAATAGCGTTTTCAGAGGTAGGGTGAAACATTCGATAAACTCGTTATCTTCCAATTCAGGTTTCGGGCTCTGATTCTCAGGCAGAGACATATCCACATGGACGTGCACCATGTGCAGATTCGTATTGCAAAAACCGGGATCTGTAAAAGAGTTTAAGTGTCCAGCAAGCCAACGTAGTGTCCCTCTTTAGGATCTCCCCGGGTTAAAGCTCCCCAGTACATACCATTCCACATTATCGGACTAGTCTGCTCTGCAACCCCAACATACCCTGTCTCCTCTTTTAATTCTCTTACGGCGCATTCTTCCGGCGTTTCGCCGGCATCAATAAGCCCGGCCGGTACTTCAATAGCGACCTTGTCGATTGGTGGGCGGTACTGTTTCTGGAGCAAAAGCTCCGGGTCCGACGGCTTGTGTAAGATGGCCACAATTCCCACACCGTCGATTAGGCAGTCTTTAGGCCGAGTCTATATAAAAAGGTATAGTAAGTGCATATGTACGAACATACATGCAAGCTGGCTGTTCGCAAGCACCTCTCCCGGTGTTTTATCAAAAGCGAAGGAAGGAACAAGAAAAAAATATGGCAATACACTCACCTGTCTCTCAGCACTCTCCCAGGTTCGCACAGTCCCCTTGGGATCCGTGTAGGTGCATTTCATGAGCCGGACCCATCGTGCTTGGGCGGGGTCCTATCAAGGTGCCATGTATCCCAGAAGGAGCAGGGAGAAGTAAAAGATCAGCCTCAGTCGGTGTATGACCAAAAATCATATCAATTCATTATCTTAGCAGTTGAGTACGAGGTTAAAAAACAAAAATGGAAAGAAAGACATAAGTTAGGGAGATTGAAGCCCTGGTTATACAAGTGGCATAACCTCGCCTCTGCTGAGTCGCAAAAAATATCACTGGACGATCCAAACAAGCTTTTCTTCTTTCACTTTGTCAAGCTGAGATTGAGAATAAAAGGGGATATAAGCAGTTTTTTTTCTTTTTTTTTTTAATGTCATACCAAAGGCTCCGTCGAGAGGAGTTTCTCTCTCTCCATGCTTTCAATGTTGGGTAGCGATGATTGGGTGGGGTGGAGAGAAGGGTGCCTGCGGGGTTATAAATGGATAATTGCTCAACTGGCAGATATGAATATAGATAACTAATGTAGTTATATGACGCTAGACGATGAACTAGCTACGGTAGTTATTTTACGGAAATCAGAGTCGCAACGCGATGCAGTATGGAGTAATCAAGCGAATGCTAGGTCATCCCCTCAGTGCAAACATAACAAAACGGGCCACGCCTTAACTAAACTCACTATTAATAGCTGCAAGTTTGGCAATGATCTCAGGCGGAAGCTTGAAGAGTGAAAGATTTCAATAGGAGCCCTAAGCTATACGAAGATGATAATGCTCTTTGGATGTAAATGGATCCAGATCAGTGATGCCTCGACGGCAGAAGATTACCTTACAAATGCCTCCTTCATGTTCTTTGTCTATGTCAAGCCTGATGTCATTATGATATTAGCTTTGAAGAAGGCAGGCAACAAAGTTACCACAATTCGTTTGAAAAGGTGACTATATTCTGAGGGCACGATTAAACATGACTAAGCAGCTTAAAATAACGTAAGCTATCACCTAC